>JAGVVM010006297.1:0-31492 GCA_019149425.1 Psidium friedrichsthalianum
AAAGTTCATCACGATTCACTTTTAAATTAAGACTATAATTTAGTAGTTAGTTTCACTATAATTAATATTCACCGCCTTTCTATTACAACTCTTATTTTTAAGTAAAAGATTGTGTAAATTACAGCCCCAAATTATCAAAAACAAAAGTCATATGGCGCAACCCCTACGACCCCTTCAGTGAGTACTCTTTTGAAGCCTCGCCCGTGAAGAGCAGAATCCCATGTTTTCCGATTGAGTGCGAACCAGACCCCGGCCTGACACTACAAAAATCTTGTAAGATATGATGGAAGTCTCCCGTGACATATAATTGCGATACAGAATTATGGAGAGCGTCTGGACAAATGCTGAAATTGCTTTTGGAATCAACGTAGAGACCCCCAGCTGTCCAAGAAGTAGTGCAATTATTTTTCCCAACGAGTACGAACCAGGGCCCGACCCGACACTGTAAAAATTTTTCAAGATGTTTTGTAAGTCTCACGTGATAAATAATTGCGATACAACGTACCCAGTCTCAACGTACAGACACACACTCCTGTCCAAGAACTACTGAAATCATTAAAGGCCGAGCAAGTTGCCCAGTTTGATTAGAAAGCATGACACTTTTGCGGTGGCAATTCAGGACACGTTTCGTTCTGCATGTAGTGGAAGGTTGGGCAGAAAGAAACCTTGCATAGGATTCTAGCCTCGTCCCCCTACTTGATATGTTTTCACGTCACATGTTAGGGTTTGGGCAGATCGCCGGGCCCCTGCCAAATTAAAAACCCGTGTTGCTAGAAATCTAGACATATGCCAAAACTACTTCTCCAATTCGAATTTCATGGCATTTGCTACAAAATATGCCAATAGAATCGAGATTGACAGCGAAAGAAACATATTATACAAGAAACAAACATGGTTCATTCTATATGAACTATAATCCATGTGGAGAACTACAAAAAATGCTTCACTGTGATCCAGCATCACAACGAAAGTTACAATCACTCCATGTCTCAAATATTTGCTAACCCCTGATTTTACACTCGTAAACTCACAAACTAACCCTCTTAAGACTTCTCTATTCATTGTGAATAACATTGAGAAATGACAGATAATTCTATTTGAGATGAATTTAGCAGCTTAATCTTCTCTCCATATCCGACCAAAAAAAAAAAAATTCTTTTCTCCATTTAACAGCCACCGAGAAAAACTAAATTCCCCTTTCCCCTCCAATCGCTATCCATTAGCCCACCCCTTCGGGATGTCTGCAACATGTTACTCCCACGTTATTGACATCTATTTTTTTTTTAGGGTAAAGATTGACATCTAATTTTTGATCCCTTTGTTGTTAAAAAATTAATTAAAATACCATGAAAATTCATTAATTTTTTGCGAAATCTTGGGAACCAATTTGAAACAAAAATATATTTTTCCAAAATTTTTGAAATTTTTAAAATTTATTTAATTCGAAAATACGTAAAAAAAAAGCATTTGTGGCCAGAAAATATGTTAGTTTTATTTTAATTTGAATTTCTTTTTTTTGTTTTTTTAAATACCAAAATTTGATCGAGAGCCCTGAATTCAAATAAAATTTGCATTTAGGTCCCTAAAAGAGCAAGAATCACAATCTGAGTCCTTTTTAGTTTTCTTTTCACTTCGGTCCAATTATGACATTTGATACTTACACCTCTAATTGTATTTTGATCCAATCATTTCACATTTTTAAACATTTTCGATGGAGTTGCGTCAGTTGAAGCACGAAATGAACGTCACAAATGGGAAGCTTGACCACATGAGTTGCAATCTCAGAACTGCCACAAGAGATTTGAAGACAATCTGGCGTTACCCAAATCCAAGCTTCACAAAGTTCAGCCAAAGCTCGTAGGCACAGAGGCAGCAGAAGTAAGAGCATATAGTGGTGAAACGTGTCATTAACTTGCATTCTTCCATCAGTAATAGAAGTGGGCGAAGCCAAGGAGGGGCACTAGAGATCGAAGGAAGAGGATGATAAGGCAGCCGACGATAAGCAACGTTACATGGTTGCAAAATCTGTCTCAAGAGAGAAGTCAATGTGGGCGAGCCTTGAAGAAATCACCACCTATCTCTCTTATTTTTAGATTCTTCTTAATTAGTTTTTACTATTCACGTTCTTTAATGTCTAGTTACTATGACTGTTCATGTTTCGTATTTTGCCATTTCCTAGGATTTTATTTCCTTAGAATGCTAGATAGATTTATAAGTCATTTTTTCGACAAGTCAAGAGTCATGTATTATGCCTATATAAAGGCAAGTCTTGCAGTAATTGTGTAGTGTGCTATGAGAAACACGTCATTGTAAATTAGCACATTCATTTCCTTTAGTGTTCTCCGTGTGTTGAGAGTTGTCAACACCCGAATCTTAACAATGCTTTTGAAGCCTTGCCGACGCTTTCTAAATTCAACATATTCCATTTCAAATGTCACCGTAGGCACCAAGTCTAGTTTAAACTCGGGAGGTGAACTGAATCGGCGATGGATTTCTCAGCCGATTTTAGGGAGGTCTTCATTGGAATAAATAATAATATAATCACTTGACCATAATATTTTATCAAGAAAAAAGCATAAAAAATCCTAAATTATGCTTACAGTGACAGATTTACCTCCAATTTTTTTGGTCACACAAAATATCCCAAACTTGTACCCAACATTTACCCCAAATACAAATATGACACTTTTACCATTAACTTTTCTTGTATAGTGTGACACCAAAAATCCCAAGCTTATATTATGTGACAAATATATCTTAAAATTAAATTTTGAGGTAAATGTGCCATATGCCTATAAGTTTGGAATTTTTTGTGTCACAAAAAAGTAATTCAGAGTAAATATGTCACACATGTTTAAGTTAGGATAACTATTTCGCATTAGTACGAATTTGGGGTTTTTGCGTAATAAAAAAATTTGAAGTAAATGTATCACATCGGACATACTTTAGGAATTTTAGTATTTTTTTTATAGTGAAATAGTGTAACTTTTTTTTATCATGACAATTTGATGTTTTTGCCCAAAACATAAAATGGGCCGTTCTAGGCATTGCTTTCGAGTAGAAGTTAATTTTTCTTCTTATGGAAAGAAGTATTTTTTTTTTACTTTCTCAAGTGCCTTCAAAACTACTTGTCGAGCAAAAAAAATGTTTCAGAAGTGGAAAAATAAAGTTGTGTAACCAAAGAATTTTACTCTAAAAGTTACATTATAGGATTATGCTCCAGAAGCATTTCTAAAGTAGAAATTCTACTCCATAAGTATTATCATGCGCTCCATAAGTAATGCTAGAGTTGATGAGTAGAAGTTTACGAGAGATTGCTAATAATATACTAGTATTGGTTAGGAGATTCTCAGTGGATGTACTTAGTAGGACAAGCTATCAATTGATTAGATTATCATCAATTGTGATCAGATGTCAAACTCCAGAAGAAGTTTGGTCATCTAACTTTATCAATTATTCTGTTGCAAAAAATATTTGATAGCTCGTCGTATTTTGTTCAAGAGAGTGATGGTAAGATTGATGGGAAGACAAGAAAGTTCGTATTCCTCGGTTATGCATGATTAGCGAAAATATGAATATGATGTACCAAACTAAACTCACGTGTTATCAGCAGATAAATTACCTCTAACGATTCTTCATTACTTCTAGATAGAAATGATTGTAGACATCGCAATGTTTATAGTAATATCATGTGGATTTTTTTTTAGACTACTGCACCAACTTTATTCAAATTAATGTCCCGATTTCTTGCCAAATTGGAGTTACATTGAAGCTCGAAGAATCAAATGGGTCCTACCGAGCTGTGGCGCGGGAAGGTAGGGGACCAGGTGCCTGTAATTGGATGAGACCGGTCGATCTCCATTGGACCGTGTGCCCTACCTCGCTAGAAACGCTATTGTTGCATACAGGCCATGTAGTGTGCTGCGGACCCATTCTAGTCAGGTGTCCGAGGGACGCACGACGGTGGAGAGAAGACCATGGGGAAACAGACGACACAGTTTTGAAGAAAAGAAATGGGGACAATCAAGTAATTAACTTCAAAAATAACTTAACCACCTATCATAATAAGGTTCCATAAGCTATGAGCAGTCTCTAGAGCTTTCAATTATTACAAATTCATCCCTCAACTTGGTGAAATTACAAATCTTAACTGGTTGCGCTGTTTCATAATTTTTTTCACCAATGAGATGTTTTTCCCCCTAAAGCTTTTAAACTCATTTTTTGAACCAATTTGGTTTTCTTTAATAATCTTACTTAATAATCCATTAATTAACACTATAGCCCATAAAATAACCTCGTTAACATCCCCTCTTACTTCTGCAAATTTCAAAATTGCTCCTAACCTTGTCAATTTTTTTTTTACCAAGATACCCTTTTTGTACCTAGTTTTGTCATTTTCACATTATTCCCATTCAAGATGCAATGAAACCGTTTAGTAATCTGTCAAAGACATCCTAGACATGCTGAAAGCTTTTTTAATTTAAGACGAACAATCATAATAGATTAACACACAATTATTGAAAATTAATCACACATAAAGTAAAATCTAGGCTAAATGAACAAACAATAATCAACCAAGCTCAAGAGTACTAAGTAGATCATTTTAGCTTAGTCCTTAGAGTTTTCATTTACCTTGAGTGAAATCTTAAAAAAGCAAGCCTTTGATCACCATGAAATCAAAATAAATTCTAAATTACAAGTCTCATCCTTTTGAAGACAACAAAGCTAATTTGATAAACAAATAAAAAAAAGTGAAGTCCATAAATGATTGACATTCAGTCCTTGATCCTTAAGCAAGCCTCTCATTGTTTGATTTTAAGTCACATGGATTGATGACATGTCCAACTTGATGGCGAAGAATTAAATAGGCAATGAATGGTTGAAATTAGGCTTTCTCTTGGATAATGACTAGACAAGGGCATATTGGTAATCTTTCCAAGTGGCATTTTGGTAATTCTTGCACTATGAGGAGAGAGGGCCGACAATGTCTGGGCTGGGCTGATTCGTTTGGCTCAATGCGTTGTGAGGTTCCATTGGGTTTCGGCTCAATGAGCCGGACGCAATCAAGCATGCCCGAGTAGGCCAATTCGACCGGGTTGGCCCCCAATTACTCAATTTCAATCTAATTTAGCTAATTGGGCTTGGTATATTGACCAAATGAGTTGGTCAAGTCAACTGAGGATCGACCCAATGGGCCGGTTCAAATTTGGTCCAATCGAGCTGACCCGGTTCAAGCTGGATTGGTTCAGTTTGATTAGATCGACTTATGGCATCTCTTACCTTAAATCCCTTTGAATTGCATTATGGACTTGACCAATTTTGTCTTGCTTAACCCATTTAACCAAATCGGGCTTTGGTCCAAGTGGGTCGTACCAGGTTGGTTAATTAGGTTAACCAAGTCTCACCTGTTGGTCTCAATTCACCATTTCACCCGAATTATGTCAATTTTCATATTTCAAATTGATTTTATTTGACTTAATCGGATTCAAATTGGGCTAATTGGGGGTATTACTCATGAAGGATCAAGCGGGACCCCTAATTGGCTTGAAAATTAAATATGTTACAACTCCTAGATCAAATGTCACAAAGGAAACTACTCTAAAAAATGACTAGAAATTAATAAATTATGAATTGTGGTGATTGAAAGTCGAAATTCTTGATTCGATAGAAAGGTCGATTCTCGATCAATTTTTGTAATTTTGATGAATTAGAAGTCTAATTAAGCTTGAAGGGGATTGAATTTGTTACATTTCAATTTTTTTTTAAAATTTTCGAAAAGAGTTGACCGAGAATTGACTTTAGTGGTTGACCAAAACGTCAACTCTAAAGATATTCTTGGATAATTGATGAAATCAATTTCTAAGTTTAGAGCAAATACTATGGAAATTGAAAAACCTTAAAGACCATTAAAATGACCCTTTTGGGCCAAGAAATGGGCCCTATTGCGATTAGGTTCCCTATTATCAAGATTTTACGTTTCTATGAGTTCTTGGCTAAAAATCAGGTGTCAATAGTAGTATTGAAAAAAAAAAACTGTGACTAAAGAAGATGCTAAACGGTTACTCGTAGTAATAAAGATGAGTGAGTTTGATGTAGCAAATAGGCTAAGGAAAATGCCTGCTCAGATATTCCTATTAGATCTTTTCACGTCCTCCGAGAAACACAAAGATGCTTTACTAAAGGTAGTTAAGGAAGCGCACATGCCGGAGACCAAAGATGATGGTCAATTGGAGGACTTCATTGGATCCATCTTATTGAAGGACCAAATTTCTATTGCTAATAAAGACTTTTCTACTTAAGGTTGTATTCATACAAAAGCACTGCACATTTTCGTGAAACGCCGCAATATGATTATGGCAAGAGTATTGACTGATAATGGTTCCACGTTGAATATCTGCCCGCATGCTACACTCCACCTTTTAGGTGTTGATTTATAGAAGATCCGTACTCCTATTACCATCGTTCGCGCTTTTGATGCGATAAAGAAGGAGGTAGTTGGTGAAGTGGAGCTAGAACTCTTTATGTGTCCTATACTATTTTTAGTGGTATTCTAAGTCTTTGATGTACAAAGTGCTTTTAATTTTCTGTTGGGAAGACCTCAGATCTGCACTGTTAAGCTGTCCCATCAAGCCTTCATTAAAAAGTAAGGTTTATACCAAGTGATTTGGAATTGAAAGTTTGTCCTTTTCTGCAAACTCTCACCAACTCTTGTACTCAACCCTCAGTTAACATTCTGAGAGCCTCTGTCATTTCATTATATCTATGAGATTTAACAAAAGTTCTTCATCTCTGGACAGAATTCAACTTCGCTAATTTATGCTGGATCTCTTCAGCAAATCGACAGTACCAAGTGAGGTTAGTTTACGTGTGGTGCCAAAATTAGTACTCCGATGTTCTTTGTCTTGTTCAAAGTTGAGTAGATGTTTCGTGATAGAAACTAGTTGACCTCAATGGACTAGCACATTGACTGAGTTATCGATGCTTGGTTATGTATTGTGCGAGAAGTGCAGGTAATATGGCGTAGTCTATTCTTAATTTTGCAGTTTTCACTATCCAAAAAACCTATCTCCCTAAGAATCCTTCTACTTTTCCTGTGGATGAATTTCTTGTGTGGGTTGACATCCATAAGTTTTGTGCTATCTATTTTCTTTTGTCATATGTTGGGTAAAATAGAGTTCTCTCATTTGCTTGCATGTCTGATTTGCAATAAAACTTTCTATAATTCATTAATTGCTAGTTTGTATTAGTTGTTTATAAGCCATCACCTAGGTATGGCTTTGTGATATCTTTCTTCACTCCCACATGGCCCATAAACTATAAGGGTTACTCTTTCAATGAAGTGGTTCACAAAATAATAGGGTACATTTATACTCCAAATTCATATCTGAATTATAGGAAATGATCGGCAGTCCTACAAAGGATGAAGTAGCAAAAAAAAAAAAAATTTCATATAAATCTAAGTTCATATCAAATTGTTAATCAAGTAAAATATGTATTCAAAAACTTATAAATATCCAAACTCTTTTCAAAAGGATCTCACGAAAACTCTCAATTTCCTAGAATTAATTTGGTAAATGTCATTTTTGGTCACCTCATATCACTACCCACATACCCCAACATCCTCTTCTTTGCTCGACGTTGGTGACTCTCTAGTATTCTTATGTTCATTTTGTCCTTGAACAGCCCACTTCTCCGCTGTGGTCTTCACGGACTGCTCGTTGTCCCAGTGAGCCTCTGGCAAGCCACCGCCGCTCCGGTGGTCGAAGAACTCTTGCTCACTTCATTTGTTCTCGTTATTAGGCTTAGAAGCCACCCTTGACCAGCCAAGGTCAATCCTCCATCGCCACCATCAACCGGTGCACCGCCAAGAGCCGCCGTCATTCGGCCTTCGTTCGGCCCATTTCCAAGTCGTTCAAATCTTGTTTGAGGTAAGCATAACCTCTAAACCTTGAGTAGGATTGTTGTACATGACTTGGTAAGCTCTAGATGGGTTTTAGGGATGTGCTTAGAGTAGGAAAATGGTCGGAATGTGTAGTTGTTCGCTTGGGTTGCTGTTTAGATGTTCTTGGTTGTTGTTTAGGCCTTAATATGCTGTCCAAGAGAAGTTTAGGGCTGTCCTCAGGTGATATGTGTGATATCTAGAGGTAAAGTTTAAGAATACTGAGTATGGAAAAGTGGTCTTATTCATTGTTCATGGCTTGTAAACGCTAATCATAACCCGAACGTGCGTTTCCGTGAGATAATTGTTGTTGTGTAGTATCGGGTCATGATTCTCCATGCGTTTGAAATAATGAACTTTTATCCGAACGAACCGTTTGCCTACATAAAATGTTGTGCTCGATAGGGGAAAACTGAACGTGCCTAGTTGTGAATCATATATATATGGACATGCATAGATGACTTGAGCATGTGGCACAAGATTTAAATGAAATCGAGTAGCAGGTGGGTGTGCCCTAATGAGGGGGAAACAGCGAGATAAGGATAGTGTGCCCGAACGTTCACAGCATGGGGTAGCTGGAGTGATAAGGGGTGCCAACTTGTGTCTTGGATTTGATATCTTGCTGGTTGAGGCACGGGGAGGAGCAATGTACTTGGGTCTTGTACGCGCGAGAAGCATACTTGCTAGTATATAGACAAAAGGGGTAGTGCCAACTTGGGTCTTGGTTAGTTACCTTGCGGGTTGAAGCACGGGCTGAATGAGCCATGTAATTGAATGTGCTACAGAATAAAAGAAAATGAATTTGAGCATGTCCTGCATGAGCATTCGCATTTGCTACCATGGATTGAATGGTGAATTGTATGTTTGCTCAACTGCTTTATAGTGTCGTTGGGTCATACATGTGCGTAGTCATTTAGTCTGGTCAGGTAGTGGTAAATTGAGAACCTAGAACTGCATATTTAGAATTGACCCGAGCGTGTGCTTCACCCTGAGCGAGGTTTAGTGGTGAGCTTGCTGAGTTTCGACTCACTGTTGTTGTATACCCTATTTTCAGACCCTCAACCACGAGAATAAATATCACATCGTTCGCCACGGGATTCTGGTAGAGATAGAGTCCATGACGATATGTATCTATTGTCGGATGGAAGAGCCTATGAGAGGACCAGTAGCACTGCATGGGTCGATGAGGGAGGCTGGCTTTTGATACTCCACAACTACGAGGCATGGAAGTATAAGGCTGGGTTAGTGTTTAGAGGACCGCTGTAGGGCTTTGATAAGCCCTTTGGTGAGTTGGGCGAGCGACTAGTGACTTTTGGGGGTGAGTTAGTGAACCTCAACCAGAACCAGCAATTGCCCGAGGAGGACTGGTCGATGGAAATTGAGGGTGCTGACGATTAGGATTCGATGGATAGTGACCCTCCATCGCCCAAGGAGTCCATCCCTGAAGAGTTACTTTATTTGATTGGAGCGATGTGGATGTGTAGACCATTAGGCCCTATCTGCTCTTTTTGTTAGCGTAGGTCAGCTAGTGATATTTCTTTTTGGAATGTTGTACCTAAACGCGGATTTTAGTATGCTAATGAAATGTCTTTTTGCATGTTGATCTGTCTCTCTTTTCTCTACCCTTTCTTTGTGCATGTACGGTGAGATGTCTGCTTTCGCTAGCGTGAGTTATATGTTCGTTGACTGCGCCACGACGAATCCTGGGTCGTTGTTCTCGTGGGCCAATCGATGACTTGCGGGATGTTACGTTGCTGCCGGGTTTGGGGCGTGATAGTTATGCCAAATCGTTCCATAATCATTCTTGGATCAGCCTATAATGATATAAAATATTCCCTCATCAATTCATATGGCAAAGTGTCAATCCGTGATCAAATATTTAGGTCCACGTACTTAGTTCCTAGCTAGCCTTTCCCTAACGGTTAGTTTTTCAAGAGTGATCAATTCTGAGTGAGATTTAACTAAAGCATATCAACAAGTTATCCATTCATTTCATGAATCCTAGAAATGGGTCGAATTTCAGAATGTCACAATTGAGGGAGCTGATTTGGCAGGGGGTCTTAAGGGAGCAATGCCCTCTGAATATCAGAGGGCTTTATGATTTAAGCGCATATTTTTTTATTGGTAGTTTGGGCTTGCTATAAATATATAAATATATATATATATATATACATTCTTTTTCACTTGTAACTGAGTGATGAAACGAGAGGTGCGAGGTGCTAATTATAGTATAATCCTCTGCTAGATGTAGCCTTAGTTTAAGGTTGAATCAAGATAAAACCTTGTGTCTATTTTTCTTTCTTGTTTTTTGATTTACTTCGTTGTGATTATCCGTCGAATCCTAATAAATTCCACCATGAGAACATCATCATTAGACTGAAGGTCTAACATTGATTCCAACTTAACCACTTGCGAATCTATCCCAACCTGATACTTAGCAACATGCAAGGGTGTTCGGTTTAGGTGAGTGGACATTTCCATCACAATTTTCTGTGTAAGCTCTGACTCATTTCTTAAAAAACGGAAAAAGAAGTTGTGGCATCATTTTAGCAATTTGAATAAGCAAATAACAAGCAATTACTAGCCAGCAATGACAAAAGCCATGCATCACATTTCTACATAACCACAGCCAAAACAAAATGTATTCCCGCCGAGTCGAATTAAAACTCTGAGAGCTCCACACCAACCAAAACATGTATCCATCTACTTAATGATTCATGTTATTTGATTTATAGATGACGATTCATTTGTTCTTTTTTTCATTTTGACTGATATACGTGATTTATCTACACACTCGATCAAAAGAGCTATTTAGGACTTTGGACGGTGGTAAGATTTCGATTTGAAAACTATTAAAATACCCCGAATCACGATGTCATTGCCTTGTATGGTGCACAGACTAATTGTACTATATCAAGCGTCGCAAACTGTGACGTCCCGAATTTTCGACTCTTTTTCGGAAATTTCAATAAAGAATGGATGTATTTCATTAATACATCCATTCTTTATTGAAATTTCCGAAAAAGAGTCGAAAATTCGGGACGTCACAGTTTGCGACGCTTGATATAGTAAATTAGTCTGTGCACCATACAAGGCAATGACATCGTGATTCGGGGTATTTTAATAGTTTTCAAATCGAAATCTTACCACCGTCCAAAGTCCTAAATAGCTCTTTTGATCGAGTGTGTAGATAAATCACGTATATCAGTCAAAATGAAAAAAAGAACAAATGAATCGTCATCTATAAATCAAAATAACATGAATCATTAAGTAGATGGATACATGTTTTGGTTGGTGTGGAGCTCTCAGAGTTTTAATTCGACTCGGCGGGAATACATTTTGTTTTGGCTGTGGTTATGTAGAAATGTGATGCATGGCTTTTGTCATTGCTGGCTAGTAATTGCTTGTTATTTGCTTATTCAAATTGCTAAAATGATGCCACAACTTCTTTTTCCGTTTTTTAAGAAATGAGTCAGAGCTTACACAGAAAATTGTGATGGAAATGTCCACTCACCTAAACCGAAACACCTTGCATGTTGCTAAGTATCAGGTGGGATAGATTCGCAAGTGGTTAAGTTGGAATCAATGTTAGACCTTCAGTCTAATGATGATGTTCTCAGGTGGAATTTATTAGGATTCGACGGATAATCACAACGAAGTAAATCAAAAAACAAGAAAGAAAAATAGACACAAGTTTTATCTTGATTCAACCTTAAACTAAGGCTACATCTAGCAGAGGATTATACTATAATTAGCACCTCGCACTCTCGTTTCATCACTCAGTTACAAGTGAAAAAGAATGTATATATATAATCATAGCTATTTATGGGTTTAAGCCCAAACTACCAATAAAAAGAATATGCGCTTAAATCATAAAGCCCTCTGATATTCAGAGGGCATTGCTCCCTTAAGACCCCCTGCCAAATCAGCTCCTTTCAATTGTGACATTCTGAAATTCGACCCATTTCTAGGATTCATGAAATGAATGGATAACTTGTTGATATGCTTTAGTTAAATCTCACTCAGAATTGATCACTCTTGAAAAACCTAACCGTTAGGGAAAGGCTAGCTAGGAACTAAGTACGTGGACCTAAATATTTGATCACGGATTGACACTTTGGTCATATGAATTGATGAGGGAATATTTTATATCATTATAGGCTGATCCAAGAATGATTATGGAACGATTTGGCATAACTATCACGCCCCAAACCCGGCAACAACGTAACATCCCGCAAGTCATCGATTGGCCCACGAGAACAACGACCCAGGATTCGTCGTGGCGCAGTCAACGAACATATAACTCACGCTAGCGAAAGCAGACATCTCACCGTACATGCACAAAGAAAGGGTAGAGAAAAGAGAGACAGATCAACATGCAAAAAGACATTTCATTAGCATACTAAAATCCGCGTTTAGGTACAACATTCCAAAAAGAAATATCACTAGCTGACCTACGCTAACAAAAAGAGCAGATAGGGCCTAATGGTCTACACATCCACATCGCTCCAATCAAATAAAAGTAACTCTTCAGGGATGGACTCCTTGGGCGATGGAGGGTCACTATCCATCGAATCCTAATCGTCAGCACCCTCAATTTCCATCGACCAGTCCTCCTCGGGCAATTGCTGGTTCTGGTTGAGGTTCACTAACTCACCCCCAAAAGTCACTAGTCGCTCGCCCAACTCACCAAAGGGCTTATCAAAGCCCTACAGCGGTCCTCTAAACACTAACCCAGCCTTATACTTCCATGCCTCGTAGTTGTGGAGTATCAAAAGCCAGCCTCCCTCATCGATCCATGCAGTGCTACTGGTCCTCTCATAGGCTCTTCCATCCGACAATAGATACATATCGTCATGGACTCTATCTCTACCAGAATCCCGTGGCGAACGAATGTGATATTTATTCTCGTGGTTGAGGGTCTGAAAATAGGGTATACAACAACAGTGAGTCGAAACTCAGCAAGCTCACCACTAAACCTCGCTCAGGGTGAAGCACACGCTCGGGTCAATTCTAAATATGCAGTTCTAGGTTCTCAATTTACCACTACCTGACCAGACTAAATGACTACGCACATGTATGACCCAACGACACTATAAAGCAGTTGAGCAAACATACAATTCACCATTCAATCCATGGTAGCAAATGCGAATGCTCATGCAGGACATGCTCAAATTCATTTTCTTTTATTCTGTAGCACATTCAATTACATGGCTCATTCAGCCCGTGCTTCAACCCGCAAGGTAACTAACCAAGACCCAAGTTGGCACTACCCCTTTTGTCTATATACTAGCAAGTATGCTTCTCGCGCGTACAAGACCCAAGTACATTGCTCCTCCCCGTGCCTCAACCAGCAAGATATCAAATCCAAGACACAAGTTGGCACCCCTTATCACTCCAGCTACCCCATGCTGTGAACGTTCGGGCACACTATCCTTATCTCGCTGTTTCCCCCTCATTAGGGCACACCCACCTGCTACTCGATTTCATTTAAATCTTGTGCCACATGCTCAAGTCATCTATGCATGTCCATATATATATGATTCACAACTAGGCACGTTCAGATGATTTTCCCATATCGAGCACAAAACATTTTATGTAGGTAAAACGGTTCGTTCGGATAAAAGTTCATTATTTCAAACGCATGGAGAATCATGACCCGATACTACACAACGACAATTATCTCACGGAAACGCACGTTCGAGGTTATGATTAGCGTATACAAGCCATGAACAATGAATAAGACCACCTTTCCATGCTCGAAACCCAGTATTCTTAAACTTTACCTCTAGATATCACACATATCACCTGAGGACAGCCCTAAACTTCTCTTGGACAGCATATTAATGGCCTAAACAACAACCAACAACATCTAAACAGCAACCCGAAGCGAACAACTGCACATTCCAACCATTTTCCTACTCTAAGCACATCCCTAAAACCCATCTAGAGCTTACCAAGTCATGTACAACAATCCTATTCAAGGTTTAGAGGTTATGCTTACCTCAAACAAGATTTGAATGACTTGAAAACGGGCCGAATAAAGGCCGAACGACGGCGGCTCTCAGCAATGCATCGGCTAATGGCAACGGTAGAAGACTGACCTTGGCTAGTCAAGGGTGGTTTCTAAGCCTAATAATGAGAACAAATGAAGTGAGCAAGAGTTCTTCAACCACTGGAGCGACGGCGGCTCGCCGAAGGCTCACGGCAGCGACGGGCGGTCCGTGAAGACCACGGTGGAGAAGTGGGCTGTTCAAGGACTAAATGAACATAAGAATCCTAGAGACTCACCAACGTCGAGCAAAGAAGAGGATGTTGGGGTATGTGGGTAGTGATATGAGGTGACCAAAAATGATATTTGCCAAATTAATTCTAGTGAGAGTTTTCGTGAGATCCTTTTGAAAAGAGTTTGGATATTTATAAGTTTTTGAATACATATTTTACTTGATTAACAATTTGATATGAACTTAGATTTATATGAATTTTTTTTTTTTGCTACTTCATCCTTTGTAGGACTGTTATCATTTCCTATAATTCATATATGAATTTGGAGTATAAATGTACCCTACTATTTTGTGAACCACTTCATTGAAAGAGTAGCCCTTATAGTTTATGGGTCATATGGGAGTGAAGAAAGATATCACAAAGCCATACCTCAATGCTGGCTTATAAACAACTAATACAAACTAGCAATTAATGAATTATAGGAAGTTTTATTGCAAATCAGATCGCATTCACATGCAAGCAAATGAGAGAACTCTATTTTAGCCAACATATGACAAAAGAAAATAGATAGCACAAAACTTATGGACGTCAACCCACACAAGAAATTCATCCACAGGAAAAGTAGAAGGATTCTTAGGGAGATAGGTTTTTTGGGTAGTGAAAACTGCAAAATTAAGAATAGACTACGCCATATCATCTGCACTTCTCGCACAATACATAACCAAGCATCGATAACTCAGTCAAATGTGCTAGTCCATTGAGGTCAACTAGTTTCTATCACGAAACATCTACTCAACTTGAACAAGACAAAGAACATCGGAGTACTAATTTTGGCACCACACGCAACTAACCTCACTTGGTACTGTCGATTTGCTGAAGAGATCCAGCATAAATTAGGCGAAGTTGAATTCTGTCCAGAGATGAAGAACTTTTGTTAAATCTCATAGACATAATGAAATGACAGAGGCTCTCAGAATGTTAACTGAGAGGTTGAGGACAAGAGTTGATGAGGTTTGCAAAAAAGGACAAACTTTCAATTCCAAATCACTTGGTATAAACCTTACTTTTAATGAAGGCTTGATGGGACAGCTTAACAGTGCAGATCTGAGGTCTTCCCAACAGAAAATTAAAAGCACTTTGTATCAAAGACTTAGAATACCACTAAAAATAGTATAGGACACATAAAGAGTTCTAGCTCCACTTCACTAACTACCTCCTTCTTTATCACATCAAAAGCGCGAACGATGGTAGTAGGAGTACGGATCTTCTATAAATCAACACCTAAAAGGTGGATGTAGCATGCGGGCAGATATTCAGTGGAACCATTATCAATCAATACTCTTGCCATAATCATATCTGGGCGTTTCACGAAAATGTGCAGTGCTTTTGTATGAATACAACCTTCAGTAGAAAAGTCTTTATTAGCAATAGAAATTTGGTCCTTCAATAAGATGGATCCAATGAAGTCCTCCAATTGACCATCATCTTTGGTCTCCGGCATGTGCGCTTCCTTAACTACCTTTAGTAAAGCATCTTTGTGTTTCTCGGAGGACGTGAAAAGATCTAATAGGAATATCTGAGCAGGCATTTTCCTTAGCCTATTTACTACATCAACTCACTCATCTTTATTACTACGAGTAATTTTAGCATCTTCTTTAGTCACGTTTTTTTTTTTTCAATACTACTATTGACACCTGATTTTTTGCCAAGAACTCATTGAAACGTAAAATCTTGATTATAGGGAACCTAATCACGATAGGGCCTATTTCTTGGCCAAAAAGGGTCATTTTAATGGTCTTTAAGGTTTTTCAAGTTCCATAGTGTTTGCTCTAAACTTAGACATTGATCTCATCAATAATCCAAGAATATCTTTAGAGTTGACGTTTTGGTCAACCACTAAAGTCAATTCTCGATCAACTCTTTTCGAACTTTTTTTTATTAAAAAAATCGAAAAGTAACAAATTCAATCCCCTTCAAGCTTAATTGGACTTCTAATTCTTCAAATTACAAAAATTGATTGAGAATCGACCTTTCCATCAAATCAAGAATTTTGCCTTTCGATCACCAAAATTCATAATTTATTAAATTCTAGTCATTTTTCATAGTAGTTTCCTTTGTGACATTTGATCTAGGAGTTGTAACATATTTAATTTTCAAGCCAATTAGGGGTACCGCTTGATCTTTCATGAGTAATACCAATTAGCCCAATTTGAATCCGATTAAGTGAAATAAAATCAATTTGAATATCAATTTTTGGAAAAAATCATGGCAAATTGACATAATTCGGCTGAAATGGTGAATTGAGACCGACAGGTGAGGCTTGATTAACCCAATTAACCAACTGGTACGACCCACTTGGACCAAAGCCCGATTTGGTTAAATGGGTTAAGCAAGACAAAATTGGTGAAGTCCATAATGCAATTCAAAGGGATTAAGGTAATTGAGATGCCATGAGTCAATCTAATCAAACTGAACCAATCCAGCTTGAACCGGGTCAGCTCGATTGGACCAAATTTGAATCGGCCCATTGGGCCAATCCTCAATTGACTTGACCAACTCATTTGGTCAATATACCAAGCCCAATTAGCTAAATTAGATTGAAATTGAGTAATTGGAGGCCAACCCGGTCGAATTGGCCTAGTCAGGCATGCTTGATTGCGTTCGGCTCATTGAGTCGAAACCCAATGGAACCTCACAACTCATTGAGCCGAACGAATCAGCCCAGCCCCAGACATTGTCGGCCCTCTCTCCTCATAGTGCAAGAATTACCAAAATGCCACTTGGAAAAATTACCAATTTGCCCTTGTCTAGTCATTGATCCAAGAGAAGGCCTAATTCAACCATTCATTGCCTATTCATTCTTCGCCATCAAGTTGGCCATTTGACTCAAAATCAACCAATGAGAGGCTTGCTTAAGGATCAAGGAATGAATGTCAATCATTTATGGACTTCACTTTTTATTTATTTATTTATCAAATTAGCTTTGTTGTCTTCAAAAGAATGAGACTTGTAATTTAGAATTTATTTTGATTTCATGGTGATTAAAGGCTTGCATTTCACTCAAGGTAAGTGAAAACTCTAAGGACTAAGCTAAAATGATTTACTTACTACTCTTGAGCTTGGTTGATTGATTGTTTATTCATTTACCCTAGATTTTACTTTATGTGTCATTAAGTTTCAATAATTGTATGTTAATCTATTATGATTGTTGGTCTTAAATTAAAAAGCTTTCAGCATGTCTAGGATGTCTTTGACAGATTACTAAAATGTTTCATTGCATCTTGAATGGGAATAATGTGAAAATGATAAAACTAGGTATAAAAAGGGTATCTTGGTAAAAAAAAAAAGTTTTGACAAGGTGAGGAGCAATTTTGAAATTTGCAGAAGTGAGAGGGGATGTTAACAAGGTTATTTTATGGGCTATAATGTTAATTAATGGATTATTAAGTAAGATTATTTAAAGAAAATCAAATCGGTTCAAAAAATGAGTTTAAAAGCTTTAGGGGAAAAACATCGAACCGTTGGTGAAGAACATTATGAAACTGCTCAAGGAGTTAAGCTTTGTAATCTCACTAAGTTGAGGGACAAATTTGCAATACCACTGTGAGGAAGGCGCTATCTGTGTGCTTGCTTAGTCCTTGAGTCAAGTCTGGCTCAGGACATATTGGATAGTAGTGTCCAATGAAGTACAGTCCTTCAGCACAGCCCATGTCTTCAAGATGCTTGGGATTCAGTCCCAGAGCTTCTGATAGCAATTTGAAGATGGTAAGCCCCAGTCTCATTAGTTGATTTGAATATTCCATTATTATATCTCTGCAAGCAGAGCACGTGGAAATTGATCATCTATCTTACGTTCACGAATAACTTTGGACGTATGAATTGACCATATTGATAGTCGGAATATGGAGCACTGGCATTTTCGCGAACAGGTTACCTGCAAACTTGAGGAAGCTCCTCCGGGCTCGGCGGTCAGGAGCCATAGCACAGTACAACGAATCCCTCCAATTCGCGACCGGTGCTCTATACAAATCGAAGTTGGTGTTATAAATCACCTTCTTCCACTGATCTCTAGAATACAACTCCTCCTTCACCTCGCTCTCCTGCTCGTGGAACCTCCTCACGCCCTCGATGATTCCGCTCAGGACGCCATCCCCGATCCCGTGATTCACCACCTGGAAGAAGCCCCAATCCTCGCACGCCTGGCCAACTCTGCGGACTATCTCCTCCCGCTTGCTGGGATCCTCATGAACTCCTTCCAAGTCCACGATCGGAATGCTGAAGCTCGTCTCGGCAGGATCGGAGCAGTCGGGCGATCGAGGCCGGCAATCGATGAAGATACGAGGGAGCTTGGAGACTCCGGAGTCGACGAGGCCTTTCACGCCGGTCCTTGAGGCGTCGAAGGCTTTCAGTTCGCTCTCGCGGTCGTATTCGGGCTCTGCTTGGTTGGGGGCTTCTTCGGAGCTGGTCGCTACCATGTTGATCGGTGAAAGTTGTGAGAAACAGTGATGTTCTATGGAAGGAGCTCGGTTTTCAGTTGCAGGAGGTGGTGAAATGGAAGAGATTTGGATGCACCGAAGCGCAGAGGGTATTGGAGACGCCGACCACCATTTTTTTTAAACGTGGGCAGCCCAACGGTCACGGTCACAAACACAGGGACTTGGACCGTGGCGGACCGTTAGGCGGACCACATTAAATTTTACCTTCATCTCTCCCACAAAAATTCATGGTTCTTAAACAAATTCTCGCTTCGTACACAGGACTTCCCTCGCTATTTCGTTTTCGAAGTCCCTAACAACAATCCCACAAATTCTCGCTTCTTAAAAGAATTTCTGGGCTGTCATGAAACCGACTGTTTGTTCTTGAGCCTAGGAAAAAATCCCAGATCTTCGCCAGGATTGTGAGCATCTTTTTTTCATTGGCGGAATGGCAGCGGCAACATCTCCTTTTGGTTCTTGGCATCCGAAGGGCCCCTTTATGGGATGTTTACTAACATGGATAACTATAGGTCTGGCATTTCTCGAAAGGCCACGGATCGAGATTTTGTAACCACGCCTCACCTCACTTTCCCTCTAGGGTGAACACCGTCATTGGGACTTTGGCTGATCCTATGCCATCTCTCACCTCAGAATTGTGATGGTTACTTTGTTGGTTTGGACATTCCCTTGGTATTTTCTACATCGCTTCGGCTTGGGATCTCTTTCGATGTAAGGGACAGGTGGTTTATTGGCCCTCTTTCGTTTGGGACCGTAATATTGCCCCTCAGCACTCTTTTATTTTATGGCTCACCACCCTCAAACAAGTTGCCAACTTAGGTTCTTTTACTTAGCTATCACAAAATAGAGGATGGTGTTTGTGCATTTTATAATTGCAACCCAAAATCTATTAATAATTTATTTTTTGGTTGCCGTATCACGAATGCTCTTGTTTTATTTTGGTCGTCCAAGTGTAACTTAGCATGGAACAATGCTACTTGGCATGACAATCTTTGATGGGTGATGGGGCACTTCCGGGGCCAACTCTTCCACTAATGTATTGCTAGATTTTGGGCTACCCTTGACAGACATTGGCAAGGGCAACAACCTAGGTAGAAGGCTAGGGTTACCCTCACCAGATGTGATAAGGATAGGGCGAGGGCGACCCGATGCCTGAGACTAGCTATGGCCTTGAAGTCCTAAGTGATTTCACGGACAAGGCATTGGAAGGTATCTTGCAGATTAGGAGCTCGATGCTCTTCTGATAGTTCCTGATTTCACGGAGAGCCACAGTCTTTGAGCGAGAGGGGAAGGAAAAAGAAAAAGGAAAGGAAAGAAAGTTAGAAAAAGAACAAAAACTAAAAGTAAATAATGAAAATGCTCTTCGTTCAAGCCCTTCTTTAGGCCAATGAAGGCATTTTAGGCCCTTATTTGAGAAAATGAGAGCACTTCAGACCCTTATTTAGAATTCTCACATTATCTTTCAAGAGAACGGTTTGTTTTTCTTTGTTTGGTAACTGTTAACGAAATTTTTTTTTATTATTTAGTTCTCATTTGGAAAATGATTTCAATATCATAACTTTATCTTAGAAAAAAAATTCAAAATTTTAATTTTTTTCTTTTTTTTTCCTTCTTCCTCTGTCACAACATGCTCCACCGTAACCGGCCAACATGGGCCAATTGCCATCGCAGAGGCCTAGCGAGTGGTGGAATGAAGAGAAAAAAAATATAAAATATAAAATATAAAATATAAAATATAAAATATAAAATATAAAATATAAAATATAAAATATAAATTAAGATATTGTTATATTAAAAAAATTGAGATAAGCAATTCTGTAAATTATTTTCACCTCTTTATATTTAGGAATTCACTTTCCTAATTTTGTACATAAATTGTCCATTGACTAAGTCATCCTCAACCTAAGTAGTACCGACACGATACATGACACGCAACACGATACAACACGACATGCCAACACATCATTTCTAAAAAAATACAGAATTTTGGCGTTGGAATACATTATTTATTAAATGTATATTTTTATCATTGTTATATATAAAAATATTGGCTATGAGTTTCTTCTTCTGTTAGGGATTCACGATTAGTTTTTTTTTTAATGACTAGGTATATTAATTTTGGGTGGTTTGATATATGATTTAAGCATATATATTTTTGATAAATTTACATTTTAACTCCTAGTTCATTGAAAATGCTTTCAACTGATCCCTATGAATTAAAATGTCATGTTGAGATCTGAATTCGGGTGTCGCTGACATGTTTAGAGCACTAACCACTTGTTGATCGCATATTGGAGAATGCCGGACATGACACGACACGACATGACACGGAGACTTCTGAAGAGTGTTGATGCTTTCTTGTCCTCAGCAAATCAAAACAGTGAAAGTCTGAAAAATCAATTTCTGAAAAATAGTTTCACTCAATCAAACGCACCCTTAATCTAATTAAGTATCCACAACCACGAATATATCGCTCGCAAATGACCATCTCAACTTGGAGATTTCAAAACCTACGTTGACAGAGCTCACGAGCCTAGATCGATGGAGGAAATGATTGCATGTGTATATCGTGATCACTTGAGAAGACTTGGCCATGGATTCGCAAGAGTTGTTCAAGCTTCACCGTCTTTTTAGGTGGAATGTCAAGCTTTGCTTCAAACCCTAGTGTGCCTGCAACCGACGAAAGAGAATAACTTATTTAAGTAGAGTTACACAATCTGCAGTTAGTCAAAGCAATCTATAGCTTAGGGTGTGCATGACAACACTTCTGTTTCAGAAATCAACTTCTAGCTAGAAGTTGATTTTTCTACTTTTGCTTTAGAAATTGATTTCTAATCAGAAAAAGGTGTTTGGTAACATGACAAAATTTCTACTTCTAGAAGAGAAATTTGTTTAGTAACAGTAGAAAATTTTTAAATCTGGAACATTATTAACATAAAATCTTCTACAAAAAATTATTAACCATAACTTAAAATGCATGTTATTTGAGAAAAGTAAAATGCCAATACTAATGGATTGACATGTAATTTGTCATTTAATTATTTTATCAAATGGGGACCAATTTTATGGGGGAAAATCTATTAACGAGTATGATGGTTGAGCTGATATATCCACACTAAAAGCACGAATAGTTCCGGTGCTTCATCGCTTGTGCTTCTAGCGTGATTTATGTTGCAATGCACAAAGTATACAAACCTTCTTCGTGCCTAAATTGACTCTAGTTCAGAGGTGCATCATGATACATTCAATAAACCATACCATTGGACGAGTTGGTTTATGATAAGCAAAAATACTTTCCAACAATTTGGACTAGTACTTATTGAAAACCTAAGGAGAAGTTTCAAATGAGTGCATCTGAAAATGATTTTCACAAATCCTACACAGTGCTTTAAAGGGTGTGAAGAATATCAACAAACAGAAACATATATGCATTTTGCCTTCTCAATATCAAATTTTCTTACTTTCAAGCATCTAAGAAACAAAATAGATGACTTAATAAGTTCAAAGATAGCAACAACAAAAGTATAATTGCGTCTCTGTGGGATTGCTCGATCTACTTTGAGATAGTTGTGGGATGCCATTAAATCAATTTGGGTCAATTGCTCAATTCACTTTGTCATAATTGTGTCTTTGCGAAATGTCATTTAACCAAATCATGGAACATTTATTTCTTATAATTTATTAAAAAATGATATTACTAAAAACACTTTCATGCAATACAAAACTTAGTGAAAAATCATTATTTTTTATTGCTTAAATTATTTTTTGTCATTTTTATTTAATAGCCGGAGGAGATCGGTGGCGGATTATCGCTTTATGATTTTAATTTATGGAGAGAGAAGTAACTTTTTTTTTTTTTTGCTTTTGAAAGTTGCTCAAACATAACTTCTGAAACAAAAAATTGCTTCATAAGTAGAAAAATGAAGTTGCGTAATCAAACGGATTTTTACTTGAGAAATTGTGTTACCAAGTAGATTTTTGTTCCAAAAGTGCTTTTGAAACAGAAATTCTGCTTCGGAAGTGTTACCATGTGCGACCTTAGATTAGTCTTCATGGGAAGCTTGTGTACTTATTGCTGAATGCTGTGATCACTTGTCCCACTTCTCGTGTTGCTTAGATCAGTCTTCATGGGAAGCTTTACTTTTTTGGTACTTCTCCCTCTCAAGTAAGATGGGTAACACCGCCACAGGTGTGAATAAAAACAAAGAGCGCAACTCATCGATTTCAAAAGAGCAGTCTTCCTTGTGATAGTTTCTTTGAAACTTAATCCAATCGACTGCCCACGACCGTGAGAACAAAGCTCACAAACGACCACTTCCGAGGGACCCCCTCGGCTTCTCTACTACTAATCACTACAGCGCAGCCGTCCTGCCACCACACAGGATGGTGGAAATGATGTTCAAGCTGTTATGATGTTCTTAGCTATTCATGTCTACTGCAACTCCGTGCAATGAAAAGTTTTTGATCATGGAATAACTATTACTTCATGGTTTAACGTTAGTTTCATTTTTTTTTTTGGCAAAAGGACAAGGCTTTTTACACAACCAGTAAAATTCAGAAAGTCAGAGCCCCCAAGTCCGGTCGTACTTCTGTTTATTTTCATTTGCTTCATCTCTGCTGAATACTTACATTTTTCTTCCTCCGGGAAATCATTGCTTCCAACTCCGATCTTCCATGTGATGTGGGAGAAGTTGAAAGACACAGGTCCTGCGGTATCCAATGACTGGATTCAAGAACGGTGAGAGGAAAGGAGAACAATTACACACGTTACATCACGACGAAAGTGATTGGAATTCAAGAACAAGGCCAAGAAGCGACGGGCAATTTTGATATAGCAAGTTCGTCAGATTGACTTTTTATCTGCATTCTGGTCAGGGTATATTGGAAAGGCATTTGGGAAACGAATGGCTTCAAATAACAGTAAGTGATGAAGTTGAAGAAGCAATCAGAAAATTGCAAACAGGCTCATCATCTTTGACCACACAAGTTATGAAATTGAATTTGCAATCCAATTTCTAGAGATATCTGGCACAAAATAGACATTGATCGACATGCATGGATAACAATAAAATCTTAATGAAAATCTCTAACAAAGCTGTTAGGATTCGGCGCACAAACCATAAATGAAGTAAAGCATAAAAGTAAGAAAGATAAATCAAGATACAAGGTTTGTCCTCGTTCACTCTTAAATTAAGGCTACGTTCAGCAGAGAATTTCATTATAATCGGCACATCATACCTCTCTTACATTATTAATTACAAGAGAAAAAGATATTATATTGCAATATCTATTTATAGGCCCAAGCCCAAATTTTCAATGAAAAATATGGGCTCAAATTAAAAGGCCCTCAAGCGAGACCCTTGTGCCTTCTTGTCAATAGAAAGTATTAGGGGTGAGTAAGATGGACCCACTAGACCGGATCGGACCGATGAGTTTGGTCCAATTCTGCAGATCACCGGTCTAAGCCTCGATTCTCAATGTGGAACCAGTATCCAAACAGTCCGGTTTCCGGTTCTAAAGGGGAAACAGGTCGTGGACTGCCCATCCAAATGACAAATTTTTTAATTTTTTTTTTTTCAAATATACAACTTAATTCCACGGTTGCCACTATACTTCTACGGCTTTGGCTGTATAGGATAAAAAGTTTGTACAAATTGAAGGTGCCAGTTCATTTCTGAGAAGTACGTTAGGAAGAGCCAGGATGGTTCCCTTCAGAAGATGACTAGGGGATGCTTTCATGGGGAACATCCTCGAGATCATATTTAGTTTCGGTTTTAACATTTGATTTGTATGATATGATAATTGGAAGGACACTGGAAAGTGTTTTGTTTGCTAAAAACATATCGTTTCACAAAATGTGATTTTACGGTGCGCTTGATTATTTGACATTTGTGTGTGGGCATGGGAACCAATTTTAGTGCTTTATGGGGTAATTGGCATGCGTAGATGCGTATTGCTTTCTCAAATTTCAGCTTTGCCTTTCATAAAATTGGTATGCTTTACTAGGGCACCTGATATCCGAATCGGACCACTGGCTCGGTTATAGTGACCTCCGGTCCAATCTACGATTTTGAAAATTGAGAACTGGGACTACTGGGTCGGTCCTCAGTTCTCTTAGAAACCGGACCAACGTGGGTCATTCTTACTCGTAGAGATTATGAATCACATCGCAACAAAAAGAGAGAAAATTTGAATTGCCCAAGACATACAGGACAACGTAGATGAAAGATGAATGACTTTCAAGGAAGGTTCAAGTGTTTCAAAAGAGGACTTGTCTGAAACCTAAAATTTCACTTAGATACTTTTCATGTATTCAGACATATTTAGGGCCATGAACTCTCACTCACAATCACAAGTTTTCATCACATTTGAACAGTAAAATACGGCGTGAGTAGCGGAAGACGGTCAAACGGACAATGAGTACGGTCAAAAGGTGAACGGTGATTCGTGCGGAAACTGGAGTAGAGGAAGTATAAGTGTGATGGTGGGATCGAGGAGAGGAGAAAAGGAACGAAAGAGGGAAGTTTGATAATTGAAATTGACTAATGTGTGCAGGCGAGAGAACAACGTACATTAGTGACTTCAAGAATGCAAAAAGGAAAATTTGAACAAATTGGGATTTGACTAATGGGAACGAAGTATTAGGGGTGTCAATGGGCCGGGTCGGGCCGGGTCTCATGAAGGCCGACCCGGCCCGGAAATTAACAGTACGAGCTTGGCCCGGCCCGATGCCCGAATTTATTTGCCCCATGTTTTCGGGCCGGGTCGGGCCGGCCCGTTCGGGCCGGGTCGGCCTATTATTTTTTGGATAATTTCCCTAGACCAAGGCCTTTTTTCAAAAAGGCCTTGGTCTAGGGAAATTATCCAAAAAATAATAGGCCGACCCGGCCCGAAACGGGCCGGCCCGACCCGGCCCGAAAACATGGGGCAAATAAAATTCGGGGCATCGGGCCGGGCCAAGCTCGGTACTGTTAATTTCCGGGCCGGGTCGGGCCTTCATGAGACCCGGCCCGACCCGGCCCATTGACACCCCTAATACTTCGTTCCCATTAGTCAAATCCCAATTTGTTCAAATTTTCCTTTTTGCATTCTTGAAGTCAACTAATGTACGTTGTTCTCTCGCCTGCACACATTAGTCAATTTCAATTATCAAACTTCCCTCTTTCGTTCCTTTTCTCCTCTCCTCGATCCCACCATCACACTTATACTTCCTCTACTCCAGTTTCCGCACGAATCACCGTTCACCTTTTGACCGTACTCATTGTCCGTTTGACCGTCTTCCGCTACTCACGCCGTATTTTACTGTTCAAATGTGATGAAAACTTGTGATTGTGAGTGAGAGTTCATGGCCCTAAATATGTCTGAATACATGAAAAGTATCTAAGTGAAATTTTAGGTTTCAGACAAGTCCTCTTTTGAAACACTTGAACCTTCCTTGAAAGTCATTCATCTTTCATCTACGTTGTCCTGTATGTCTTGGGCAATTCAAATTTTCTCTCTTTTTGTTGCGATGTGATTCATAATCTCTACGAGTAAGAATGACCCACGTTGGTCCGGTTTCTAAGAGAACTGAGGACCGACCCAGTAGTCCCAGTTCTCAATTTTCAAAATCGTAGATTGGACCGGAGGTCACTATAACCGAGCCAGTGGTCGATTCGGATATCAGGTGCCCTAGTAAAGCATACCAATTTTATGAAAGGCAAAGCTGAAATTTGAGAAAGCAATACGCATCTACGCATGCCAATTACCCCATAAAGCACTAAAATTGGTTCCCATGCCCACACACAAATGTCAAATAATCAAGCGCACCGTAAAAATCACATTTTGTGAAACGATATGTTTTTAGCAAACAAAACACTTTCCAGTGTCCTTTCCAATTATCATATCATACAAATCAAATGTTTAAAACCGAAACTAAATATGATCTCGAGGATGTTCCCCATGAAAGCATCCCTAGTCATCTTCTGAAGGGAACCATCCTGGCTCTTCCTAACGTACTTCTCAGAAATGAACTGGCACCTTCAATTTGTACAAACTTTTTATCCTATACAGCCAAAGCCGTAGAAGTATAGTGGCAACCGTGGAATTAAGTTGTATATTTGAAAAAAAAAAAAAATTAAAAAATTTGTCAATTTGGATGGGCAGTCCACGACCTGTTTCCCCTTTAGAACGGAAACCGGACTGTTTGGATACTGGTTCCACATTGAGGAATCGAGGCTTAGACCGGTGATCTGCAGAATTGGACCAAACTCATCGGTCCGATCCGGTCTAGTGGGTCCATCTTACTCACCCCTAATACTTTCTATTGACAAGAAGGCACAAGGGTCTCGCTTGAGGGCCTTTTAATTTGAGCCCATATTTTTCATTGAAAATTTGGGCTTGGGCCTATAAATAGATATTGCAATATAATATCTTTTTCTCTTGTAATTAATAGATGTAAGGAGAGGTATGATGTGCCGATTATAATGAAATTCTCTGCTGAACGTAGCCTTAATTTAAGAGTGAACGAGGACAAACCTTGTATCTTGATTTATCTTTCTTACTTTTATGCTTTACTTCATTTATGGTTTGTGCGCCGAATCCTAACAGCTTTGTTAGAGATTTTCATTAAGATTTTATTGTTATCCATGCATGTCGATCAATGTCTATTTTGTGCCAGATATCTCTAGAAATTGGATTGCAAATTCAATTTCATAACTTGTGTGGTCAAAGATGATGAGCCTGTTTGCAATTTTCTGATTGCTTCTTCAACTTCATCACTTACTGTTATTTGAAGCCATTCGTTTCCCAAATGCCTTTCCAATATACCCTGACCAGAATGCAGATAAAAAGTCAATCTGACGAACTTGCTATATCAAAATTGCCCGTCGCTTCTTGGCCTTGTTCTTGAATTCCAATCACTTTCGTCGTGATGTAACGTGTGTAATTGTTCTCCTTTCCTCTCACCGTTCTTGAATCCAGTCATTGGATACCGCAGGACCTGTGTCTTTCAACTTCTCCCACATCACATGGAAGATCGGAGTTGGAAGCAATGATTTCCCGGAGGAAGAAAAATGTAAGTATTCAGCAGAGATGAAGCAAATGAAAATAAACAGAAGTACGACCGGACTTGGGGGCTCTGACTTTCTGAATTTTACTGGTTGTGTAAAAAGCCTTGTCCTTTTGCCAAAAAAAAAAAATGAAACTAACGTTAAACCATGAAGTAATAGTTATTCCATGATCAAAAACTTTTCATTGCACGGAGTTGCAGTAGACATGAATAGCTAAGAACATCATAACAGCTTGAACATCATTTCCACCATCCTGTGTGGTGGCAGGACGGCTGCGCTGTAGTGATTAGTAGTAGAGAAGCCGAGGGGGTCCCTCGGAAGTGGTCGTTTGTGAGCTTTGTTCTCACGGTCGTGGGCAGTCGATTGGATTAAGTTTCAAAGAAACTATCACAAGGAAGACTGCTCTTTTGAAATCGATGAGTTGCGCTCTTTGTTTTTATTCACACCTGTGGCGGTGTTACCCATCTTACTTGAGAGGGAGAAGTACCAAAAAAGTAAAGCTTCCCATGAAGACTGATCTAAGCAACACGAGAAGTGGGACAAGTGATCACAGCATTCAGCAATAAGTACACAAGCTTCCCATGAAGACTAATCTAAGGTCGCACATGGTAACACTTCCGAAGCAGAATTTCTGTTTCAAAAGCACTTTTGGAACAAAAATCTACTTGGTAACACAATTTCTCAAGTAAAAATCCGTTTGATTACGCAACTTCATTTTTCTACTTATGAAGCAATTTTTTGTTTCAGAAGTTATGTTTGAGCAACTTTCAAAAGCAAAAAAAAAAAAAAGTTACTTCTCTCTCCATAAATTAAAATCATAAAGCGATAATCCGCCACCGATCTCCTCCGGCTATTAAATAAAAATGACAAAAAATAATTTAAGCAATAAAAAATAATGATTTTTCACTAAGTTTTGTATTGCATGAAAGTGTTTTTAGTAATATCATTTTTTAATAAATTATAAGAAATAAATGTTCCATGATTTGGTTAAATGACATTTCGCAAAGACACAATTATGACAAAGTGAATTGAGCAATTGACCCAAATTGATTTAATGGCATCCCACAACTATCTCAAAGTAGATCGAGCAATCCCACAGAGACGCAATTATACTTTTGTTGTTGCTATCTTTGAACTTATTAAGTCATCTATTTTGTTTCTTAGATGCTTGAAAGTAAGAAAATTTGATATTGAGAAGGCAAAATGCATATATGTTTCTGTTTGTTGATATTCTTCACACCCTTTAAAGCACTGTGTAGGATTTGTGAAAATCATTTTCAGATGCACTCATTTGAAACTTCTCCTTAGGTTTTCAATAAGTACTAGTCCAAATTGTTGGAAAGTATTTTTGCTTATCATAAAACCAACTCGTCCAATGGTATGGTTTATTGAATGTATCATGATGCACCTCTGAACTAGAGTCAATTTAGGCACGAAGAAGGTTTGTATACTTTGTGCATTGCAACATAAATCACGCTAGAAGCACAAGCGATGAAGCACCGGAACTATTCGTGCTTTTAGTGTGGATATATCAGCTCAACCATCATACTCGTTAATAGATTTTCCCCCATAAAATTGGTCCCCATTTGATAAAATAATTAAATGACAAATTACATGTCAATCCATTAGTATTGGCATTTTACTTTTCTCAAATAACATGCATTTTAAGTTATGGTTAATAATTTTTTGTAGAAGATTTTATGTTAATAATGTTCCAGATTTAAAAATTTTCTACTGTTACTAAACAAATTTCTCTTCTAGAAGTAGAAATTTTGTCATGTTACCAAACACCTTTTTCTGATTAGAAATCAATTTCTAAAGCAAAAGTAGAAAAATCAACTTCTAGCTAGAAGTTGATTTCTGAAACAGAAGTGTTGTCATGCACACCCTAAGCTATAGATTGCTTTGACTAACTGCAGATTGTGTAACTCTACTTAAATAAGTTATTCTCTTTCGTCGGTTGCAGGCACACTAGGGTTTGAAGCAAAGCTTGACATTCCACCTAAAAAGACGGTGAAGCTTGAACAACTCTTGCGAATCCATGGCCAAGTCTTCTCAAGTGATCACGATATACACATGCAATCATTTCCTCCATCGATCTAGGCTCGTGAGCTCTGTCAACGTAGGTTTTGAAATCTCCAAGTTGAGATGGTCATTTGCGAGCGATATATTCGTGGTTGTGGATACTTAATTAGATTAAGGGTGCGTTTGATTGAGTGAAACTATTTTTCAGAAATTGATTTTTCAGACTTTCACTGTTTTGATTTGCTGAGGACAAGAAAGCATCAACACTCTTCAGAAGTCTCCGTGTCATGTCGTGTCGTGTCATGTCGGCATTCTCCAATATGCGATCAACAAGTGGTTAGTGCTCTAAACATGTCAGCGACACCCGAATTCAGATCTCAACATGACATTTTAATTCATAGGGATCAGTTGAAAGCATTTTCAATGAACTAGGAGTTAAAATGTAAATTTATCAAAAATATATATGCTTAAATCATATATCAAACCACCCAAAATTAATATACCTAGTCATTAAAAAAAAAACTAATCGTGAATCCCTAACAGAAGAAGAAACTCATAGCCAATATTTTTATATATAACAATGATAAAAATATACATTTAATAAATAATGTATTCCAACGCCAAAATTCTGTATTTTTTTAGAAATGATGTGTTGGCATGTCGTGTTGTATCGTGTTGCGTGTCATGTATCGTGTCGGTACTACTTAGGTTGAGGATGACTTAGTCAATGGACAATTTATGTACAAAATTAGGAAAGTGAATTCCTAAATATAAAGAGGTGAAAATAATTTACAGAATTGCTTATCTCAATTTTTTTAATATAACAATATCTTAATTTATATTTTATATTTTATATTTTATATTTTATATTTTATTTTTATATTTTATATTTTATATTTTATATTTTTTTTCTCTTCATTCCACCACTCGCTAGGCCTCTGCGATGGCAATTGGCCCATGTTGGCCGGTTACGGTGGAGCATGTTGTGACAGAGGAAGAAGGAAAAAAAAAGAAAAAAATTAAAATTTTGAATTTTTTTTCTAAGATAAAGTTATGATATTGAAATCATTTTCCAAATGAGAACTAAATAATAAAAAAAAATTTCGTTAACAGTTACCAAACAAAGAAAAACAAACCGTTCTCTTGAAAGATAATGTGAGAATTCTAAATAAGGGTCTGAAGTGCTCTCATTTTCTCAAATAAGGGCCTAAAATGCCTTCATTGGCCTAAAGAAGGGCTTGAACGAAGAGCATTTTCATTATTTACTTTTAGTTTTGTTCTTTTTCTAACTTTCTTTCCTTTCCTTTTTCTTTTTCCTTCCCCTCTCGCTCAAAGACTGTGGCTCTCCGTGAAATCAGGAACTATCAGAAGAGCATCGAGCTCCTAATCTGCAAGATACCTTCCAATGCCTTGTCCGTGAAATCACTTAGGACTTCAAGGCCATAGCTAGTCTCAGGCATCGGGTCGCCCTCGCCCTATCCTTATCACATCTGGTGAGGGTAACCCTAGCCTTCTACCTAGGTTGTTGCCCTTGCAATGTCTGTCAAGGGTAGCCCAAAATCTAGCAATACATTAGTGGAAGAGTTGGCCCCGGAAGTGCCCCATCACCCATCAAAGATTGTCATGCCAAGTAGCATTGTTCCATGCTAAGTTACACTTGGACGACCAAAATAAAACAAGAGCATTCGTGATACGGCAACCAAAAATAAAATTATTAATAGATTTTGGGTTGCAATTATAAAATGCACAAACACCATCCT
>JAGVVM010006298.1:0-14476 GCA_019149425.1 Psidium friedrichsthalianum
TTTACTCACACACTGGACGACCACACGGAAACATATATACACATCAAATGTAAGAACGCGATTTCATATTTTCGGTCAAACCGAAAAGGAGCACTCGCGACTGAATCTCCTCAGCCAGGTCACGAGCTAAGACCGGCGCGGCCATGAGACAAGAACGGCCAACAGGAGGCCGCAAGGAGAAAAACCCTAGAGGAAGCCATTTTCATCATGGAAGGCTGGTGGATCACAGAGAAATCTCAAGGAATACTATGCAAGGGAAGTGCGTGGTTATACTGCAACTGCGGTGCCCTATTTCTAGGGCGGAGAGCGGGAGTACGGACAAGAAGATATGAGCTGTGGCGGGACCTGCATGATTATGGACGATCCTGATTTCCTAAATCAGGAGGAGATGCGTCAAAAAGGATTCACGTCAAGAGTCAAATATTAGATTGGTGGGTGGGACCCGACTGCGATCTTGGTTTTGTTTTTTGTTCGGAAACTACACTCATTTATCATCGTTCAGGGTTCACAAAAGCCAATCTCAAAGAGGGGCATCAACGCACAACAAATCCGAAGAGTTTGGAAGGGATTTAGATAATCAAAAGACGGAAAGAGAGTCTGAACAAGCTTCATTTGCTATCCAGTCGATGACCCGATTCCCGGATCTATCACAAAGGTCCAAAGAAATGTCTTGAAACACTGAGTTGGGCCGGGCCTCCGACGAGGGTCTCTATCTCTCAAGGGATTCTATCTTCTCCAAGTACGGCATCGATCAGTGCTTTACAGTCAAACTCCAAGAACATCTTCTCTTTGTTTCTTGATCTGAAGACTTTCAAGGCTTCCACCAGAGCAGACGCCTCGGTTGAAGCGGAGATAAGTTTGGATCTTTTTTGCAAAACCCTCCAATATCACACCTGAGGAGCTTCGGATGATGCCTGCTATTGCTCTAGTCAAGCTTCCTGCAACAAACGAGTCATCTATTTTAATCTTTAGATCTCTGTTTTTTGGTGGGATCCGGATTTGTAATGGCTTAGCTCTATCTCTCTCTAGATCTAGTTTTCCTTTGTTCCATCTTCTATAAACTTACGAGCAAATCTTCTGCGCTACAATTAGGGACTCGAGTTTTGGACTTTTTTGCTGGAATACCCTATGATTGTGAGCTTTCCAAATTGCCCAGAGGATCACTCCAATTTCCTTGCAAGAGGGAGAGGTAACTGACTAGCCAAGTTGTGCTTCGAGCCATCTGTCCATTCTAGAGCATTCTAATGCTGATACAAGTATGCTAATTTTTAGGTGGTCCCAAACAGATCTAGTCCAGGGGCAAAGAAAAAAAATATGTTCCACTATTTGTATCTTGTTGTTGCAACAAGGGCAGAGGCTACTTCGATTATCTTCCTCCTAAGAAGGTTCTCTCTAGAGGGGATGGCATTTTGGCATAGCTTCCAGAGAAAAATCTTGATTTTTGGGGGAGTCCGTAGGTGCCAAATCCTATGCCAAAGTCTGCAGGAAGGTTTGAAAGATGTGGAGGCTGACTGTTTATCTGTTTGTTTTCCTCTTCAGGAAGCACACTGTAGGCACTTTTTATCGAGAACTCGCCAAATTTTGTGGTTGTCCACGCAAGTTTATCTTTAGAGGGCTGAGAACTAAGAGGAGTGGCTAGGATTTCATTTACTAGTTGGGTGTCACAATTCTCTGAGAGTAGTCTCATCCCATTTTGGACCCACGTGAGTGATCAAATTAGCCACTTTTTTAGGTTTATCTTGATTTGCTGGACCACCAATAATTCGTTGTCTCAGCCACCTATCTACTCGAATGGATAATTCATCGCCTGTTCCTACAGCCCACGTTACCTTTTCTACAATAGTTTCTCTGCCTGTCAAAATACTTTGCCATCCCCATAAAGGACGAGACCCTTTTTTCGCTTGTCAGAATCTGCTTGTTGGGAAATAGAGGCGTTTAAGAAGTCTACTCCATAAAGAATTTTGCTTCTGTGCTAAGTGCCGGACTTGTCTACCCGACAAAGCTTTATTAAAAGTTATTAAGTATCTGAAACCAAGGCCGCCATCGTCTATCCTCATTTTAAGAATATCCCATCTTTTTCGGTGAAGGCCAGCTGTTAATTCACGATTTTTTCACCAAAAATAGGCGATCCTTATTTCAATAGCTCTACATATGATATAGGGATTTTGAATATGGACATGATGTACTGAGGAGAGCTCGGATAACTGACTTTATTAGGATTTCCTTCCCCACCTTCGAGATTAATCTTTCCTTCCATCCCTCGAATATCATATTAACTCTCACCAACAGCCAGCCAAACATCTGTTTTTTTGAAGTGCCCCGGTCAAAGGGAATACCTAAGTATTTCCCTGTTCTCTCCAACGTAGGAACTCTCAGTTCGTATGCCATATTTCTTTTTAAGTCCAATGGGCAGTTAGCACTAAAAAAGACTCCAAACTTGTTTAGATTGAGGGCTGCCCAAAGACGTAGCAATATTGGTTCAGAATCATCATAAGGTTTTGGCATTTTAGCACTCTCTCGTCCAAGAAAAGGATTAAGTCATCCACAAATAGAGGGTTGATAGAGTTGGACAACTCCTATTTAGCTTTATCCTTTTAGATCGTTCCATCCTCTACTGCTTTTTCCTCATCAGGGTTGAGAGAGTATTAGCCATAAGGAATGAATAGGTGTGGGGAAATAGGGTACCTTAACGAATTCCTCGCATTTGCTTGAAGTAAGGTAAGGGTTCTCTATTCAGTTTAATCTCGGTGAAGTTGAATCACACATTTCATTACCCTATTAAGCTATATCTCGTAGAAACCCATTTTCCTTAGACAAGCTTCCAGTACAATCCCACTCCACCTTGTCATATGTTTTTGCATATCCAGCTTTAAGATGGCAACTTTTTCTTCCTTTACGCACCCTTAACTAAGGGAAAACTTCTGCAACAATAAAGATGTTGTCTTATATTTGTCCCTCCCCCCTTCCCCACAAAGGCGCTATGTTCCTCCTCTACAATATCGTTCAGCCAGAGTTTAAATCTATTGGCTAGAACCTTTGAAATGACTTTGTAAGCATAATTGTAGAGGCTTATAGGCCGAAATTGACCCAACTTTTCTGTGTTTTTGATCTTTGAAATAATAGTAATATTGGTTCTATTTAGCTCAGGGTTTAGGTATCCAGTGTTAAAAAATTGTTGGATCTCCTCAAAGACTTCCATTTTAATCTCCTCCCAGTTCTGGTGATAGAAAAGGCCATTTAATCTATTTGGTCCTGGAGCTTTCGAAGCACCATCTCGAAGATAATTGTTTGAACTTCGAGAAAAGAAATTTCAACTGATAACGACTCATTCATCTCATTTGTAACAACTGTGGGACATTACTGCAACACTAGTTCAAAATCCGTTGTCATCTCCTTCAATTTCTTTGGGTCTCGAATCCAGGCTTCATTCCCATCCTTCAGCATAGATATTTTATTTCGCTGCCTTCTTTGGATTGTTGTGGCATGAAAATATTGTGTTTTTGTCTCCCCACCTAAGCCAGTTGATCCTCGACCTTAAACCCTAGTACATCTCTTCCCTCTTCCATATGTTTTCAATCTCTTCCGTAATTATTTGCTTTTTCCCTTTGTCTGCATTCAAATTCAGGTCATTTATAATGTCTTGAAGCTCGGAGTGTAGTGAGTTGATATGCTTTTGGCTATTTGTGAATGTACTCATGCTCCATTGGACCAAGGATGCCGTGATAGCTTGGATTCTTCTTGCTAAATCTGCTTTCGCCAAGTTTAGCAAATTCCAAGCTTTTCCTTTATGACCTTCGTGCAATCCCCATGTTCTTGCCAAAAGGCCTCAAATCTGAAAGTCCTCTTTTTCCTCACTAGGACTGAGAAGAGAGTCAACAATAGAGGGCAATGGTTCGAGCCAATAGTTAGTAAGGCGAATACTTCTACTTTCAAAAACTCAACCATCCATTCTATGTTACAAACTGCTCGATCTAATCTTTTTTTTTTTTACAAGTTCCTCCCCTTCTCAGTTATTAAACCATGTGAAAGCACATCTCTTGCTGTCTAAATCTTTCAAGCCCTCATCGCTTAAGAACTCCTGAAAGGCAAATATCCGGTACTGCTCAGAGTCTCTTTTCCTACCTTCTCCCATTAGTACAAACTCTTGTTGAAATCCCCTATATAGACCCATGGTAAGCAGTTTATGGCTTTAATATGTTGTAATTATCCCTTGGTGTGGATTCTCTACTGATACGAAGCCGGCACGTCGATAAAAGTCATCCTAAAAGGTAACAACCGTTGTGTATCCTCATTCTTAATGTCAATGAAGTCATCTATGGCTGATTGCACCGAATTTGAGACCTCCTTAGTCCAAATTAAAGCTAAATCGCCCCTAGTCCCAATTGGGTTCACAATGTATAGTAAAGATGCTAAAATTTTAGTCTTTTGCCATATGATGAACAAACCCCTCTTGATTCTTTATCTCACTTTGGGCCTTTCTTGAGCCACTATGGCCTGTAAAGCTTGAACCATCAAAGTTGTGTCCAATCCTTGATAATTCTAACACAAAAGTGTCATTTGTAATTTGATGGCTTATTAGAGCCAGCTACCATAGCCCGGAATGTTGTGCCTCTAGCTTCTTGAATTTGGGTTTCTAATAGCTTTGATTCATCCAAAAGTTGTGAACCCAAAACCTGCTTCTCATAAGGCTTGTGTCTTATGGCTTTTTTGGCTCCTTCACCCTTGATACTATTTGTGGTTTTCTGTAGGGAGCCATGCTCTCGCTAAAATGAAGGGAGCTCTAATAGTAAGGGAGGAGCTTTGATTCACCATCACAGTTTCCACTCTCATATGAGATGTTTCTGTTGACACATAAATTTTAAATTTTCTTTTTTAGTTATGTTGCATAAAAATCAAGAATTAACTTTAGTTCTTACAAAAAAATAATTAGTTTGGTTTTCATATTTAATTTTAGCATGCGTGCATTACATTTTCATTTATTTGGACCGACGGCAGGAAATTAGAGCGAAATTGACGAGCGGTAGACCAGAGCGCACTAGGTAAAATTCGGCCAGCTATGAGGAATGAGTGTCGAAATTCATGTGGCATTGGGGCTTAATTTTAGGCTTAATTCAGCCCGCTCAAGATAATTAATTTAAAAATCCTTTAATTGAAGCTCAATTAAATAGAAAAAGGGCTCTTTACCGAAAAAAAAAATAAATAGAAAAAGGCTTAAAGCATTCTCCCCCTTTTCCTTTCGGTTTTGGCCCACGATTCCAGTAGCACTCGGACTTTCACCAGCCTACGCCAAGTCCTCATCAAGCCAAGCCAGCGAAGTATTCCTTTGGGCGTACTTTGAAGAGGTTGCCGTCAATCTCAAACCGAAGATCCTTCAAGCTTTGTGGCGAGTCACTACTGAGAGTTTCATTGCCGAGGCACCCGCATTCCATCATGGACACCAATCCTTGCCTTTCATGCTGCCACAATACGACAACGCGACTGCTTGGCTCAACCGATCTGTGATGTAACCTTGCTGTGACTCCTCCTCCGATGAGCCAATAAATCTGCTGCCTTCTCATACGAGGAGCCGAGTTTGCGCTGTGACGGAATAGATGAATACATGTGAGATAGGAGTCCAAGTGGAATCATGGATAGTTCAGGCAGTGGCGACAAATAGACTCCTTAGGGAGAAGACAACATTGGATTCACCTAATGATCTTGCAAGTTCGACGACTACTTCCCGTGTTTGTCCTGTTGCAACGTGCTTGGTGCTATCCTTGATGTCCCTTACACATCCAGCCGCCGCACTACAGTTCCCAAATCTCCCTCAAGTGACGCATACAATTGCTCCAAATTTTCTCTTAGTTGTGCGGTACGAGGATCTTTCTTTGCGCAGGATCATGGGACAATTGGACTCAATGCCACATTGAAACGGTGAAGTCCATTCCTTTTCCTTGGCTACTATTTTGTCTTGTTCTTTGTCGCAGGGACATTCATCGCCAATTCATTGACTTAGTCCGAGCCGGTGAACTTCTTATCGCATAATGGTGAGACTATTTGCCCCTGCGATTCCAATGCACTCAATAATTCTAGCGAGGTCGTGAAGTCCAATTGTCGACTATCACATCCAGAGTCCCCTAAGCCGGCCCGGTTCGCAAATTGGTCCGGATTCAAATTAGGACAAGCAATCCTCGAAGATTTAGGCGCTCTGAGGAGTCCTAATTGTAGCATATAGTCATCGCACTTGCTGTCGTCCCCAAAATTCAGTTGTGTCTCCATAGTTCGATGATCATGCAAGAACAATAAGCAAAGTGAAGAGAAAAAAATTAATTCCTTTGTTCTATACAAGTTAGTCCTGTTCCATTATTTTTGCCATTGAATGGAGCAGATTCAGTTCAGTGAAGCATCATCTTCACATTTGATTCGGTGACATTCCCACCAAGTTCTTTGCGGCGCCTTTCATGTCTTCATTGGATATCAAACGAAAGGTACGAGTCAATCACGTGATTCACGAGCCGATTCAATATCGGCTAAAATTTGAAAAGCCGATCTTCAGATAAGGTAAATATTCTGATTTTTAGAATTAGAGTATTTACTTGCATATCGCGAGTATAAAATTGCAAATTTGAGCATATCTATGAATAATTCTTGTTGCCTAAACTTTAATTATTTGAACTTTGAGCCAATCCGGGATATTGTGCTTGTCTTTGAAATACCTACATATGTTGTTGCAGCTTGAAGTACTCTGAATCCTAATCTTATCTTGAAGAGTATTGCATATCTTTCGAAATATTCAGATTATTTTTAATTCAAATTTGAATTATTTTGGAAATCCTAAGCATGTCAAAAATCTTGTGGATAAAGATCACTTTGAATTAAAGATGCCTTTTTAAATTGGGACTTATCCAATATTTTTTGAAAATCTCACAAGATGTGTTCCTAATTTTAAAAGATAACTTTGGTGGATAGGGCATGTGGTCCTACCAATTTTTGGCCACCCTATAATTTTTGAAATTCATGATGATCTTGGTGGTTGATTTTTTTTTTTTTTTTCATGTTTAGCATGTTCATCTCTTCACACATCATATCCTTGTCATATTTTTTTTTTATTTTTATACGATCGATTTTACTTTTGTTATAAAGTTTGCACAATTATAAATAAATATGCTCATAATATATGCTCCCCATGTGCCTTGTCCCTTCGGAAAAATAAACCATATACCCCAGCCATGATCTTATGGAATGGGTCAGTAATTTGTGTAGAACTTCATAATCTTCCCTTTGTATTAAGGGATGATGTATTATATACTCAATCAACTTACTGACTCGAATCTAAAAGTATGTTGCTAATAAAATTCCCTCTGACCCTAATCTTTGGGTATGATGAATTAATCCAAAAAATCGGAATCAAAAGTATATTATGGGAATTTTTCTTTATCTTTGTTCATTTTTTTGCTCTCTTATTTTCATCCAAAAAATACAAAAAAAAAAGCATTCATTTTTCATGTATTATATGGTCATTCATGTCATTTCTTTAAACAAAAATCATTCAATTCATGTCATCAATTGAATGGATTTTTTTATGAAATTTGGTATTGAAAGGGTATTAATTTTTTTAAAATTAATATAACCAAGTCTCCGGACTCATTTTCTTTGGTTTGTGAAAATAAATTAATTCTCATTAATTTATTTAGGTGTCTAATCGGCCTATGAGGAAAGAGATTAGTGGCGGCTTCGAATTGAATAAAACCTACATTGCGATTTGGTAGAACTTGAGAGAATTCGAATTAGGTTGGTTAATTTAATTAACCTGATAAGCCATTAACCTAGTTTTTCGGTCGCAACAGTTTCAACATTAACATTTACATTATCATGCATTTTCCTCTTATCTCTCTGCTCTTTAGAGGGACTTTCCCTCTCTTTTGGGCTGCTATGCACTATTTGGAGCGTACCCTCCCGTTCTGTGATTACTGGGGTTTCTAGAACACTTTCCTCTTCCATATTCTCCTCTAAAGGTAGTTCATGGAAAGACTTCCACAATAGACTATAAGCATTAAACTCTGATTTTAGCCGTGAACCATATAGAAGGTTATCATCATTTGAGAAGAATTCTTCGTCATAGGGAATTTCAGTGCTTTTTTTAGCATACCAGTCTTCCACAGGAATAATAGTATATGGGAAGCTTTTCATATCGAAAATCAAGTCAATATTTCCTTCCTTTGAGGCTATAAATCATCCCAAACTCAAGAGGGGATGACAATTTTAAGTTGACTTTGGCTTTACCTATAGATAGGGCCGCATAGCCTTTAGCTTCAATTTTCATAGCTAAAACATCACCCACATCTTCAGCTATACTTCCAAATACTTCTTCCTTCTTTCCATCCACAGGTAACCCATGAATATGCATCTAGAAGGCACAATGTCAAATTTAACACATTGAGGTAGAATGCATGGTTCCCAAGATTTCAATACTAAAACATGGCGGGAGAAAGACCATGGTCCTGATTCCAGAACTCTGATTGTGTCCTCTATTGTTGGGAATGTAAATTGAAATAGCCTGATTGTATCTATTCACATTTCAAATCGTCACACTTCTAGGCTTTCCTCATTGTTGATTGGAAAGCTTGAAAGTTAACTTCTGGGTTGCAGTGTATTTTCCCAAAGGCAATACGTTCGCCTTTTTGTAGACTATCTTTAGTTATGATGTTATCAACAATAGCAGTTTTATTTGTAGGCCAAAGGTGTCTTAGTCTTCTACTCAAGGCTTCCATACGCTTATCCTGTTCACTAACTCCCTCCGTTTCTAAACCCACACTAGCACAAAGCAGGAAATAGAACAAACTTACCCAACGAGGAGGACATTGGATTGAATCGATAGCTGGCTAAGGAAGCAAGCCCTACTATAGTCCCATCTTGCTCGCAAGGAAGAAATCAGGGGTAGCCCAGGTTGGTGGGTTCGGAATGGTAAGTTTGCGGGTTGTTAGTAGCATCGACTCCTATAGGGTTTCGCCCCACATAAAGGGCGAAATGGGAATGGGGAGATGGAATGTGGCTCATGGGGGTTTAGGTCTCGTCGAAGGGAAGGGCTGAGTGTCCACGAAGAAGCTAGGCCAGGTTAGGGATTGGGAAAAGGGAAATAGCTACCCAGACGGTGGAGAGAGACTCTGTAAAAGGAGAGAGGTTCCACCCTTTTTGATAACTTGATCCTGTTTAAGGTGCCGTGGCAAGTGAAAGTTGATGATTTATCCTCTTCGAGATTATTAATGTCCTGAGCTTTTGCTATGAGGCACTTGTCATAATTCGGGAAAAAATTCAAAGATGTGGCACCTCGTGCTGTGGGTTATCTCTACAAACAAAAGGTTGAAAAAGTTACGAACTAACTGAACATGCAACATCATAGACATCGAATGTGAATTAGCATCACTAGAAATCCTAGGGATACAATGCTATCCCTTTTCATTTACAAGGCAAACGTGAAATAATATTTTCAAGGTCCGTTCGTTGGTGTATTCTTACATCTTTCCTCATGTCACCCATTGTCTTACAAGGGAAAGAGCTTTACCTCCCACACATCCGATCCCTGTTCTCCCTAAGCCACAAGAACTGGTGGCAGACGTTTGTCTTGTTCTTGCATGTCTTACAGGATTTTCTCACTCACGACATATTAAGTCACCTGACACAAAGTTTAAGTAGATATGAATAGATATTCTTTAGAGAGCTAGACCTATACTAAATTCACGAGAAAAAGCATGTGAATGTCCTTCATTTTCTAAAATTATTGATTGATTTTGTCGATCATGTCATAAGAATATGAAAGTGGATCTATATCTTTTACATTTTATTTGTGAAATAATGTCCATGCGCTCCCATGGTTTCGTCTCCATCAATATGTTTCTATTGATGGATGTCCCCAAATAGATGTAGTTTACATATCGGATACAGGGACTTTGTATTTCTAGAAAGGACTTTTAACTCTCAAAATTTTCACTTAATGAAGATATTGTTTGGTAATCAATGTGAAATACACTTTAAGAAGAAGCTTTGGACTTCCGAATCGCACCAGCTCCATCTCACCATCTCTCCCAAACCCCAACCCCCTTATATTCATTGTCACCGTTGCCGCCACACCATCCATGCCTCCTGTCATTCTCTGCTGCTGCGCTTGCCACCTCCTCAACCCTCTTGTCATGTTTAGACCCAAAAAATAAAAAATAAAAAAGCCCTCTTGTCACGTGACCTTGAAAAAAATCGCACCGGGCCACTCTCAGCGATCCTCATCACGCTCTTGACCCCGGTGTTGCGCGACCCTCTTGCTCTCTTCCCTTTGGCTATCGAGCAAGAAAAGTTAAAAAGTAAGGGGTAACACAGGATAAGTAATATATCATGAAGCACAAGATTGGGAGAAAAGACTTCATTCAAACCCTTAAAAGTAGCAATCTAAAAACGCTAAGCCTAACTTTTAACTATAAGTGAAATAATGAGCTTTAGTGTATCAACGAACTTAAGAAAAAAATAACTTCAAGTAGTGTGAGATCGAGAGAATAGTACACTAAAGCTCATTATTTCAAGAATTCCAATATTCTTTTTTCGTAGTAATTTTTTCCCTCAAGTTCACGGTGAACATTTACACAATGTAAACTTGTGATGGAAAATTAGGGTTGCTTTCTGATCTTTATTCAAACTTATTCCCAATTTTTCTTTCTAAGAAAAGGGGAAAGGTTCTACCATCACATCGCACCCCAGTGGCTTTTGACTGTACAAGGACTCGTATCATGTCTAGGTGCACTGCCAGTTTGAATATATGCCAAAATCATAACTTCTATTAGGTGTTACTCTTATCTCTATGATAAATTTATATAGCGTACGCAATCAGTGCAATCCATTCGTTTCACAAGTCACATCCATAACAATTGACATGGAAAGTTATAGCAGATTTACTTACTATTCAAAATAATGATAATAGACATTGATTTTATTGAATATTGAATATTAATTTCCTTAACGTTACGAGAATGTTAAGATCAATTCTCAACACTTGTCCAGAGTGCCATAAACGGGAGAACCCATTTAAGATTGAGAATAAGAATATTACAAGTGCCATAATTATTGTACCACGCTCACTTAAGTGTCATAATTTTTTTCCCAATCATTTAAGTGCTTTATATTGATTAAAAATTGCTTACTTAAGTGCCATCAGCAACACATCTCGCCAGAAAATCCGACATTGTATTGGTTTATTATATAATGCCTGGTGTGTCTTGCCAGCAAAATGAATCGGCATGTGAATCCGCAAAACAACGTCGTGTAGCCATATGTTTACTACAAATTAACAATTTGGGACAAAATTGCTATATTCTTAAAAGAAGAAACCCTGACGTAAATCCCCAATTGCGACAAAGTAATCTCCTGAAATTTGCACAAGTTATGATTTCCAGATCGGCTTCAAACTCTCGTGCTTGTTTGTTCATCTGTTCGTCCAAGCTCTTGATGCGAGCGTGAAGTTCATCAATGGTGGTTACAGACTCGGTCAATTCTTCAAACTCCTTTATATTCAAACCTTTGAATCTTGTTTTCTGATTCGTGCGTATTTCGAAAAGGCAAAGCACTCGCATTGCAGATGTGTCCTGCAATGTGTTTTGCTTACAGGAAGTTTCACGAATTTTCTGCTTTGATATCTTGTATTCAAGTGCAATTTGCTCCATCTGCATTTTTTGTTCGTCTCTATTTCTCCTGTAGATCTCTATTTCACTATTAAGGTCTATGATCTTCGCTCCAGCATGTCCTGCATTTCTAGTTCATGTCTGGCTCTTTAACGATTTTTTATATTGTATTTTGCTCTTCGTCTTCATCTGTTTCACATCTCCAAACACCTTCTCTTGAAAATTTCGTATTTTATACAATCGGGATTTTGCTGGAACGATTATCCATTTCCTTATTCTTCTGCTCCAGCATTTCATAAAAATCTTTTACGGCAAGTATCGGTTTTTCATTCTGTTCTTGAAGTATGCAATTTCTGCAGTTCTTCTCACGACTTCTTGGTTTTCTTCTATAACTTTTTTCATGACCTTTGCCACGTGGGAGGAAAATTTTCCACATTAAAGTTGAATTAATTTGAAAATCGTATGTGGAGATTAATGTTTAATTTAAAAGGATTTATACCATGACAGTCTTAAATAATTATGAGAATAATAATATATTATGATACATAATTTTTAAAAAATGAATCCAGCAATAATTTAATTAATTAATATTTATTTTTTTATTAATCAAATATTAACATAATACTGTTATATAATCAATTTTCAATTTAAAAAATATATGAAATAAATCGTCAAATAAACACTCAAATGAATTATTTTTCACTTATGTGACACCTACTGATCGAAAAATAGTAACGACTCAAATAAATATAGTACGAAAATTACATCACTTGCTATACCCTTATCCATTTGAAATTATTTTATCTTCAAAATCCATTATTTTCATGAGTTCAGCCTGATTTTCTATTTCAAGTCAATTTCTTCGCTGTTCAGGCATGATTTTTTTTCCGCAATTTGGGTTTCTTTCTTGTTTTTCTGCTTATGGTTAGTCAGGACTTTCTCGGGCTTTTGAGATATTTATTCGTCCATGCTTAAGGAGGGAATACAGTTAGTAGAGTGCTCCGTGTGTTGTGTGCGAATGATCCGAGTCATGATATGATTTTCCCTATGCCCTTAACTTTACAGAAAAGGAAAATGCTGTGACGAGAACTTTACATATGGAATGAGGCTATATTCTCCAGAGCTGTTCACAAAGGTGCCATCACCATTTATTCAATGATACACAAGAGCTTTTCAGCTTTTAGGAGTCTCAGCATACATTACGTTTCAACATAAAGGAAGGTAACATAGGGACAGGATCGGCACGAATCCATGCATCATCTAATCTTCACATCTTCAATTTCTTCTGGAGGGTGACCACCGCGACCGCCCCCACCGTGGTGTCCGCCTCCATGGTAGCCGCCTCCTCCGTGGTAGCCGCCTCCTCCACCGCCGTGGTGGCCGCCGCCTCCGTGGTAGCCGCCTCCTCCGTGGTAGCCGCCGCCACCGTGGCCCATGGCGCGCGCGCCGTAGCCACCTCCATATCCGTGACCGTACTTAGCCTCCTCCACACTTCCTCTACCAATTAAATGAAAATCATTAGCATGCTGATACATCTATTTTCATCGGATGAATTAAACAAAGATGGCTATTTCTTCCGTAGCTCGTAAAACCAAAAAGAAAAAAAAAAATTGGTCCTTCACGCGTTGCCCTGCACATGCATATTGGATTCTGAAAATTTTGTCATTTTGTGCACATTTGACTACCTAGAAAGTTCATGCCCGTCCTAAAGAAAAGAATTTTTAGATGGACCTCGCGAAAAAACCCCTTGCAATTAAGTCTTGCCATTCACGTGGTCTATCTCATCGTTAGAGTAGAAACATTTCTATAAATAGTTTTTTTTTTTATAACAAAGATAGAGTGCTCACAACGGATAAGCAAATGGAAATATATACAATCAAACGTGTGAATGCGATTCCATATTTACGATCAAGCTAAAGAACTAGATAAATAAATTGATGGAAGGCTTATATGCGGTTATCACTCCCTCGACTCACCAGCTGAGACCTGGGCGGCCATGAGAACAACAACGGCCAACAGTAGGCCGCACAGGAGAAACCCTAGAGGAAGCCATTTTCGTCATGCAAGGCTAGTGATCACCAAAGAAATCTCGAAGAAGACGACCCTGCAAGTGAAGTGCGTGGTTACATTGTGCCTGGGGTGCCCTCAGCATAGGGAGGGAGGCGCACGCTCAAGCAACACACTGAAACGGGTACCCTAATGTGGTGTCCATTGGTTAGGGTTGGCGGAGTACGTGACAAACAATTGACTACAAGCTCACACCGGGGAACCCCTGTATGGAGTCCACGGCTGTAAGGCTGGATACGTCGACCGGGGCAGATAACGCCGCGCATAGGATCCACACGTCGGGGGGACTCATCCCCTACCCCTACCCTTCGCCTCTCCCTTGCCCTTAGACTCCCCTCCGATTTCCCTGTAACATAACAGGATATTCTCCGTCAACTCTCTTCTGTTGAACTTCCCATCACTCCTCCTTCCTCTCGTATGCTGTACCTTTCCATCCCCACACTTCCACAGGTGGCTCGTTCCTGTGTCTGCGATCATACCTTCGCTCTGATTCGAGGACGGGAAGTATGAACGCCGCATGATGAAAGGGGTAGATCCTCTACCGAGCTATCGTGAAACTAAATAGATGGATAGATAATACATATTTTGATGATGAGTAGCGGTGACTATCGGTTGTAGATGGATTTTTTGATTTTGGGTTTGGGTAATTGCGCATTAAAATCTGACCGGGAAGGAGGTAAGATGCGTACCAAAAGGGATTCGCGCGAGGTACGGGCCCCAGGCATTACCCGTGCTGACTCGACATCGGTCTTCGAGTTTTTCCTGACCAA
>JAGVVM010006299.1:0-22503 GCA_019149425.1 Psidium friedrichsthalianum
TTCATTTCCCTTATATTTGTGGACCTAATCCTATAAATTTTTGGGAAGGTAAGAAGGCTTAATAAGTTAGTTAACAATTTAAAATTGATTAGGCATATTTTTCCTCTATTTTCTCTCGACAAAACTATTCTCCTCTTCCTTCTATCTCCTGTGAACCTCTAACAAATTTTTTTTTTTTTGAAGTTTGAGAATCCAAGGAAAAAAATCGACTTGCATTTTAATAAGATTTTGTTCTATGCTACGAAATTGTCGTTAAGTTCAGTACTAATATCTTCGCATATTTTTGCATAGTATTTTGAGCAAAACTTGTCATGAGGTAGGACGCCAACTTGACCAAGTAAATATTTGAAACATATTTATTCAGGGACTGACTATAGACTTATGCATATATGGTGCGAGAGGATTGAGATCTGTGGATCAACTCTCAAGCTCCATTCTGAACTTGTCAATGGATCCAAATCGATCCTTAATGAAAAAACCAACATTGGCCACAACATGCTTCAATGGTTTCAAGGTTAACTTTGTAGGTTGATCAATTGACGTGCATATCGATTTTACATGCTAGTCATCGATACGCAAGAATGATTGCCAATTGATTATCAAGCTAACGATTCGGCGTCAATATAGGAACCGCATAGCTCAAGTTTGCCGAATTTTTGTTACATAACATACGCTGTCTCCCAAGTAATTCTGGAATTATGTAAAACTGAAACTATAATTTCATATGGATAAACCTTAATATGTACCGATAAAATTAAAGATCTCTCTCCTTCGACAATGTCCGCCCCTTCCGAGTCACATAGGTCGGATTAACTTGTGCTGAAAAAGGTGCGTCCATGAGCAAAGAAACATGTGAATGATCCCACATGTTTTTCGCGCTTTATCTGGTCGGACCCTTGCATGAATAACTAAATGCAAACACATTAATTGCAAAGCATGACAAGAACAGTTGAAGCTTTTCAGTTACGGGAATTCACGAGTTAAAACACCCTCCTCGTCATCAAATTAGCGTGCTTTGGAAAGGGCAAAGGCCAGGTCCAAAGTACAAAACCAATGGAGACGTCACCTCAACTCATTTTTTTCCTTATGTTTCTCGTTTATTCGAACAGATAGGCATGCGTGTAACAACTCTTCTCATGTGCAGCTAGCGCAAAAGCTGGATTAAGAGCCACACGCGAAATAAACCGGGGGTAGATCGTGGCTATGACACTATATTAGAATATCCAAGCCAAAGGACTTAAGCCATTAATAAGCGAAGAAAGACAAGCAAATACCAAAGCATATGAACCCCGTACACAAGTAAAGTGGGATACTTTCAACACACGTTTTGTCGTGGCCGTGGCAAATTCTTGCTACAAAGTTGACTCCAAACACGCGCGTCGTGATTTAAATTATATAAACAAAGGACTTATGGAAGAAATATGGGCCAAGGAAAAGTGCAAGGGATCGAATCATTGTATCAAAGTCAGCCTAATGAGTGGCGCAATGACCTTTTACGTACGTGCATGAGCACTAATTCCTCTCCCACTGACCCTCGAACCCTCTCAAAACCACATACGATAAGCAAAATTGCGCAAAGGAGTCACTCTCTTTCTTGAATTTCTTCCATAACAACAACACTCTCGGGTGCACACTGTTCTTGGCCAAAGCCCACGTCTTGGTTGGCTAATTAGAATAATTGAGTTGCCTTGATGCGTAGTGGAGCCCCTAGGTTTATGAAAAGTGTGTGAACATATATTTCTATTGCAGAATATTCTCTTAACTTTGGAGAGAAGGCTTTGTATTTAAAGGTTGGAAGTTTTCATTGCCAAGACAGTGCGAGAGAGAAGATACATGATCATGAGCAAAGCGATGGACATGAAGGGGTTGTTTCACAAGTTGAAGCCCTTCCTCGCTGTGGTGTTCTTGCAATTTGGGATGGCAGGGATGGACATCATTTGCAAGGCTGCCCTAAACAAGGGCATGAGTAGCTACGTGTTCGTCGTCTACCGCCACGCCGTCGCCACCATCGTCATTACCCCCTTCGCCATCATCCTAGACAAGTCTCTCTCTCTCTCTCCACCATATAATCTAAACTAGTATATGTGAGAAATATTTGAGTGCTTTTGAGAATTTGTTCTTGCTCGACAATATTCCCGTATCGATGACAAGCTTTGCTAACTTTGTCGGCGGAGTTTTGCTATACATCCTTGTTGTTTCGTCGAGAGACTTTTGTCGGGCTAACATTTCCACGTTCTCCTTTCTTTGTCTGGTGTTGGTTAAACGCGAAGTCTTGACTTTGGATTAATTGTTCATGTGAACATTCCTCCTTCAGGAAAGCGAGGCCGAAAATGACACTCCCCATCTTCATCAGACTGATGGTGCTTAGCTTACTGGAGTAAGTAACTTAATTAAGTTATTATTATCGCCACAAATTACACAATCGTAAAGTTTCACCAGAAATTGTTCGTGACCACCTTTGGCATCTTGTTTCGTTCTTCTCTCCCTCAGGCCAGTCATCGACCAGAACTTGTACTTTTTGGGTTGAAGCACACGACGGCGACATTCGCAGCAGCCATGTGCAACATTCTTCCGGCCATCACCTTCATCATGGCTTGGATCATGCGGTAATGAACGTGCGCCGACTCTGCGCTCTCGACACAAGCAGATCACTTCATCTTTAGCATCGGATCTTATGACTCCCATATGCATATGTTCATAATATCATCAACTTTTCACCACAAAGAAACATCAATATATGCTAAAGTTCTCACCAAAATTGGATCCAATCTTGGTCCGACATGCATGCCCCACAGGAAATGAACTCGATCTATCATGAACATGATATGACAGTTCTTTCATCATAAGGTCTGACATTCCTTTTGATTTTCGATTGGATTCGACGATAATGGCAGTGGTTTAGCTTTTAAAGACAATTAGTGACTTTTCAATCACTGTTGGCATAGGCTTGAGAAGATCAAAGTGAGGAGCGTTCGGAGCCAAGCCAAGGTCTTTGGGACACTAGCAACAGTCGCCGGAGCCATGACGATGACGCTAATCAAAGGCCCCGCTCTCGAACTATTTTGGACAAGAGGAGGAGGGACAACCTCCAACAACATTCCGAATGGAGTTCTCATGGTGGGATTAGCCTCAAGAACTCCATCAAGGTTCTCTCATGATCACAGTTGGATGCTTCAGCTGGCTTGCTTCATGATTCTCCAAGTAATTGATCTAATCTAGTCGTTCTTCTCGTGTCGAATCAGTAGGTAAATTAAGTTTATCCAAATTAGCGCCTCGCGCTCTCAAAAGAGAAGCTTTCAGAGAAGGGCACACTAATCATGAACAACAGTAGCACACTAATTGCACTGGTCTGGTTCCTTTGTAATTTCCAACAGGCGATAACACTACAAACGTATCCCGCCGAGCTCTCTCTCACGGCTTGGATATGCTTTTTGGGGACTGTCGAGGGTGCCGTCGTTGGTCTGTTCATGGAAAGAGGAAACACCGCTGCTTGGTCCATCCAGTGGGACACCAAATTACTCGCCGCTGTCTACAGCGTAAGCACTCACAACTTCATGGTTATAACCATTCTCTTCTGCAGACGAACTCATGGAAAATAAGTGATGAATTCTAATGCCTTCAACTATTATCACTTCTTGTTGTTGGTGATCCTTCATCATGAAATTCCTTAGGACGTTGATTGAACCCAGGCCATAATGTTTTTCCTCATTTATTCCTTTGTTAATTTTAGTATATTCATGTGAGTTATACACCATGATTGGTAAATGCAGGGAATAGTGTGCTCGGGAGTGGCTTACTACATTCAAGGTGTGGTCATGAAAGACAGAGGACCAGTTTTTGTCACAGCATTTAGTCCTCTAGGCATGGTGATTGTGCTGTTTTGAGTACCTTCATTTTAGCTGAGCGGCTTTTCTTGGGAAGGTAATTTCTTTTTTCCCATCAAAATTCTCCCCTAATTAAGATAGGCATGTTATGCTAATCAATTTTGTTAAATTAGGGTTATCGGCGCCATCATCATCGTGGCCGGTTTATACCTCGTTGTTTGGGGCAAGAGCAAGGACTACGCATCTTCCTCTTCGCCGTTAGACGAGCAAAAAGCGTTGCCGACAAACTTGGATGACCCCCGGGGCAAGGGGAAGGAGAACTTCAGTCATGAGATGATCAAGATTAGTACCTGTAACGGCAAAGAAACTCCGGAAATTAACGGAAAATGATCGGCCATCCGTAGATTTGACATTTTGTAGTGACATGAAGTTCGTTAGTTAAGAAGATTCGACCTAATTAGTCGTGTTTTCGAGGGAAAAAAAAAAAAGTGTCATTGCATTTGCCAACGTTATTCGAACCTCCCAAGTACGTACATGCCATGGTACCTCGATGTTTTCACAGAAATGGGCCGGACACTGTCAAGGACGAAGTCGAGTTGATCCACCATGCGCAAAAATTGGTCTTTGTCGGCCTGGTCCTTGCAGACCCGAATGTGTTGTACAAGAAATAATAAATCCAATCTTAATATAAGCCTGAGAGAGTTGCCTGGGACCATTTGTTACCACTTCAGCTTCTCTTATTCTTGTTCTTTTGTTGCCTGTAACAGAGAAAGAAAAGAAATCTGTTCGATAATTTTTCTGCTCCCGGGAACAAATAGGAACAGATTTGGAACAGAAACAAAAGGCAAAAAAAAAAAAATTTTTCTAACAATTTTAAGAAACAAGCTCGCGCAAAGAGAAACAACGGCAATTTAGAAAAATGAGTTTAGTGTAACTTAATACCCGTCTTTACAACCATGAGTCCACCATCGATCCTCGCCACTGCCTTTGATTGCTGCCACAGCTGCCACTCCACCGCCGCCGGCAGTCTCCACCCCGCTCATTGCCCCCACCGGTACCACTGCCAATTGCTGCCACCGGTCACAATTCCCGCCTGTCTCCACCACCACCCATCTTTTAGAAGAAACATTTTAGGAGACACTGTACATACTAAATTCCCCTCTTTTAGAAGACACTCCAGTTCCTCCAGCAATGAGTGGATCAGTGCAGCCCTCCCTTTTCTCTATCTGCCAAAACAGCTCGAGCTTTTTCTGGTTACAGATGAATCTGGGCAGTGTACATTTTCCACCAGTGCTTCTTTGCAAGGGTCATTCTGCATCTGGTGTCATGGTGTTTGTGGTACAACCTCAGTTTCGTCACATATTGGTTTGTCCTTTACATAGAAAACATGCCAACAAGGGCTTCACTCCTCAACTTCTGCCTTAAGCCAAGGACCCTATGTGCAATTGTTTGCATCTATTCCTCCCTAAAAGGAACTTCCTCACATTACCATGCAACATTTACCATGCATAATATTGCATTCTCCCACACGGAAAACAAAAATGCCACAGGCGTTCTTAATAGGTATCAAACCACAAAGGATCTCCATCATAAGTCGATAAAACTCCCTGTTTTGAAGGCGAAAAGAGCAAGAGATTTATTCTAGCTCTACCATACTTTTTTGATGTTACTCCTTTTGACTGCATAGCCACGTCCAAAACTGGCTCTACTTTATCAGCTATTCATCGTACCGTCTCCGCCGGGAAGCATTCACAGGAAAGGCCATGGAATTGTACCCAAAAGCACAATGGTAAAGAGAGACATTTTTGGGGTTTATAGGGCTCCCAAGTATTTAATAGAACAAAGGACCCAATACTACGTTCTTGGTGCTTTCAGATTTGAAAGCTATGGCGGAGAGACCCTGATCAATTTGAGAAAAGGCTGCCTCATCGACCCTCCAAGCTTTGTGCTCTGAGATGCTTGCACCTTAACATGAAGATTCAGCGGAAGAATTCCCAAATAATGTGAGGCTACATTCCCTCTATTTGTCAGCTGTAATGACGCCATCCGCATTACAGCTTGCAGCATAAGCATAAGCCGCAACGCCAGCATCGGCAGCAACTCCTTCCCCAGCACAGAGAGCATGATCAACAAGGGAAAGGAGGACGGCGAATACGGTAAAAGCCAAAATTAGGATTTAGAAGAAAAGGTAGCCCATAGCAAGAGGCAGGCTCTACCGAGACGAGAGAGAATTCTTATGAATGAATGATTACCATTTTCGAGCTTCCTTGAACAGCACTTTTCAAAGCAAGGTAGGTCGACCAGTCCATCCAAACAGGGTGCAATCAAAACGTGCATAGTATCAATTACAACTACTAGTGGAACGTGCATGGAACTTAGAGCGTTTGCCTTGCAGCGAAGAAGCAATACCATTGAAAGCACTCGACTGCGAAAACATTTCGATGATTTCCAATGTTTTCGGACACGCAAAATAAATGAGATCACCTGGAAACTCCCAACTGAGAAAAGAAACCGTATTCCAAAGTAAGAGCTCTTTTGCAATAATCTTTTTTTAACCGAGTAAGGTCTACCGGTATCCTTCTAAAGCTGAACATTTTGAATGTTTGACCTCTCTCTCTCTCTCTCTCTCTCTCTCTCTCTCTCTCTCTCTCTCTCTGTAGAGACCCTAGAGGAATTGGCCGGCAGAACTTATAATCAAATACAAGAAAAGTACTCCCTTTGCATTTAAAGTAACCAAACAAGAGGGAAACGACCATCTTTCCAGAAAATGATTTTCAAAGAAAACAATGAAGAAGTACGCAAAACAACTAAAAAGCATCTGAGAGTCTTGTTGGATGCATCATACTTGGTACTTCCATCAAGATTGACGAACGAAGAGCAGAGAGTAATCCTCCAGTGACAAAACAAAAACAGATCATCACAGAGAAAGAAGCCGTAGTTAGTTTTTGTGGGAATTATCAGCAAATGATCCTCATTCTCGAAATTCACCAGCTACTTGTGCATGGAGAAGTATAACTATAACTCCCAGTGCAACCACTCTTAGTGCTGTTTTAATGCACTGCTCGCTCCGGTCGATGTGGATGCAGAGCAATGTAATCGAAATGGTTTTCATACCAATAAGTCTCACCTGTTAACCTAAACAACTGAAGGGAAAACTAGAGAAGAATACATTTGATCACAGAATGTTCGCTACATTCCAATGCCATGCTGGCTTTACCGCACTGAACATTCAACAGTGAGAGCTGCATGTGCAAAACTTTCCTTTCCATTGCCTAGGATCGGCCATAAGTCAAGTTAACCCCAGAAAGCTGAATAAACCAAATCACGACAACTGGTGGAACTTCTAGATGTGGCTGTCATGGTTGGATAAGTTTAGCAGACACTTATCCAGGTAAAACTGCCCTTGCAAACCAAAGGACTCAGTGCGAGAAAATGACAACTCTTGTTTAGTGGACAAAAAGTTGTTACAAAAAGGGGCTTCGAGAACCACAACCTGATCAGTACCGCCTCAAGCATACTTCCCCGCAGAAGGAAAAGGGTTCCTCAATCCAGGAAAAACATCTCCATCAGATTAACTGACACAATTCTTAATTGGTAGAATTAAATATACAAAAAAGCATCACAACGATACCTACATAATAGTTTAGACAAGGCAGATTGCGACAATTGCTTCCCTTAATCCTCCCCATATATACGCTGAAGTTCTCGGGATGCAGCTAAATATGACTCTGAAAAGAGCAAATTGAGCTTTTTGAGAGGACTATGCAAGATGATAGTAAAATTGGACGATAACAACAATTCATATGATTCTTCAAAGTTCATCATGCTAAAGCAAAGCCATTGATGAGAGAAGGAAGTCAGCATTACCTTTCCAGAGACGGAAGGATTTTTGATTGATTGGTGAACCGGTAATAGTTTGCATGACTTCAAACAACATATTTTGGGGTGTGCTCCTGAGTTCCTGAACAATCCCATAGATGGTCTTTCCATTGTCGAAGTATATGTGGTTATTTGGGTGTTTGGTCTTGCAGCCAGCATGTCGTTCAAATTCATACGCATTGATTACCTAACAGTCCATTTCATCCTCGGTCCAATCAGTAGATTAAATTACCTAGAAGCAGCTCAACCAGATACTAGTCCAGAAATGCACTTACCTTTGAGAAATTGCATGACGGACAGCCGCATAAATATCCAGAACCGCTAATCACACCACGGAGCTCCTTCTAAACAAAGAAACAGCTTCATATCACTGTAAGATGAAACTGTCTAAAATTTGTGAACACAACTAAAGTGACATTACCTCTCGTGACCATGCAGCATACTTCACAGACATCCCATCTAAAATGCCAGTTGATAGCAAGCTTCTGACATTTGAGGGGAAGTTATTTGAACCTTTCTTAGAAGTATTTTGCTCCTCTTTCTTCCGCGAGATATTTTCAATTCCAGAGGCAACAACCGAGGTAGCGCTAGGAAAAATATCGCTATTTGACTTAATTAACTGATTGCTATTCACAGCATCTGATGTTTGGGCAGAAGGCAGACCACAGAACAGGTTATTACTGTATATCAGCCTCCTTGAGGAATTTGCATCATCATTGTCAGGGCTGCCAAAGGATATGATTGTGCTTTGCCCTAAACCATAGGAGTTACAAATGGATAGGCTATTGCTATCTTCATTATTGTAGACGTTACCTACTGGAACAGAGATGTGATGCCCTTTGCCATAAATATGGCCCGTTGAGATGGAACAATCGTCTTCCCTGTAACTTTGACCCATAGACAAAACATTGTTATCCACGTGAATAGACATGGCATCACCATGCCCTTTGTACGTCTGTCCAGCACTCTCGCCTTCAGTTTCATACAGTTTTCCAATTGACATGACACTGTTGCTTTCACCCAGATCACCAGCCGCTGAGGATATGATATTGCCATCTCCAATACCAGAAGCAAGAGCAGTTGATACAGGATTTTGTTCTTCCTTACAGAAAGATTGAGCTGTGAACATGCCACTGGAAGCCACCCCATTGTAGCCATGTCCCATTGATAAAGGAGTCACATTGTCAGAGTCCTTAACATGGTTCACTTTAACTTTTCTCAGACCGCCATAATTAAGCCCTGATCCTGGAACTTCAGGCACATGAGACGTCGACAAGCCAAATGAGGAATTGCTAGGAAAAAGGTCTTCATTTATTTTTCTCCCTATATTCAGTTTTTCCGTGCCAATAGATGAAGTGCATCTTTCGTTATACTTGACAGCTCCAGTTGCTTCAGTATCAAGTACTTGTTCAGAAAAATGGGCAGGGGCAGAAACTGTGTGAAAACCAGAAGTAAAGCCCCATGGGGATGAGTTCATGCTCAACAGTCCTAAAAAGGAAGTGTTGCTTGGAACTTCTATGGCCTGTTTCTTGCTGGGATGCTCTGCCTCAGGCCATCCATGAACCACTGTTGGGACCACTTGGCTTCTATTCTAGAAGTATTATCGTAAGCCATCTCATTATTATTTAAGCCACCAGCATCTTTTCCCGTCCAAAAGCCCTGATTCTGGAAAGACTACCCAAAGAAATGGCTTAGAATATTGTATTTAAGTATAGACAGAAGACATGCTTGTCATCCTTCACAAAATGCAAGAGAAGTTTTACCACCAAGACACCACCAGTACTCATTACATTCTTTTCAAAGTGCACAAAGCATTTCTCATATTAATATCAAGCAAGAGACAACCATCAAAATCACACGTATATAATGCAATGAGTCTCTGCTTAATCACGAGTTGAAATTTAGAAATTGCTTCATCTTTATTATTCCTGGAGACAAATTGTTCAGTTTTGACTCTTTGGATCAATCAAACAATCCTTAAACCATTTAGAAATTATTAGAAAGCCAACTACATAGTATTAGCGGAAACAAGAAAGAACAGAATCCGTAGGCAATGCAAAATGCATAAAGTAATCTGACAGCAGAAAATTTAAAATTGCTTCAAAATAACATGTTCATGGCGCAAATATTTTTTGTGATAGCACTATAAAATTCTTAGTAGCAATATGGGGTAACTCATTTCAGTGTCCACAAGCAATTCACGGTGCACATAGGTAAATGTACAAAAACCGAGAGTCGGAAGGATAAACAAGTTCTCCAAATCCAAAAGCAATGTCGCAGCTCTCAAGAGCTCATACAAGAACAAACACTCGAAGAAATCGATTGGTAGAACCTTAGGTCCTTCCCATAAAATGGTGCAATCGTAATAGCTCGCACAAAAGGAACATGACAGCCAGTGGAATGCATCTAAGCTCCAAGCTCAGTTGCAAATGCGCAAAGATCACAAAACAGCGTGTACCCTCAATGAAATCTCAACCTGAGAAAAGTACGTTCATATATAATGGAACAGAGCATACCATCTCTCTCAGTACAACACAGGATGGTCTAAAATTCCGCTCTCTGCACTTCTCATAAGTTGAAAGGGTCAAATCAACAGGCAAAGCACTTGAAATGCACAAATTATCATCAGCGACGCACTTGCCCTGGTTATAAGCTATTCGATTCAACTCCAAAGACGCCCTCACCAAGCGTTTCTAAGTCGAAGCCAGTCCTACACATGCCTGCCAGAAGAAGGAAACAATCCAGTCAGGTTCTGCAGGAACAACCTCAAAACTTCCTAACTTGTCCACGATTTTGCTGTTGCATAGCACAATCACTGCATGCAAGAGAATAGCCGGATTTCTAATCCGACAAATACCCATTCACGAAACTCTAGTTCGCGTAACTCTAATTTTGCCCGTCATCGTACTCATTCTCTCACAGAACAAAGGAAGAAAGAAAGAGACCAATCCACCGCCTAGCGAGAGATGTCACGAACGCCATAGAATAGGTAAACTTGCAAAGAACTTCACACAAAAAAATGTCGAATACAACAGTTTGCATCTCCCACCGCACCTACCATGACGGAGTAGAGGCATGAAACGGAAGTGAGATCGGAGAACGCGCCGGCGACCGTACGGACGCGGATCGCGGCGAGATCTGAAGATTCTTACAAAACTGGGGAGAGAGCGAGATAGAGAGATGGATTTTTCAAGGTTTTCCTTTTTCTCTTGTTCGGAGAGGAAAATGATGCCAGATGGTGCCCTGCACGATCAGGGTTCGTGGAGCCATCATCACCACCGTACACGTGGGTAAACCTACGTTCGCTCGAAAGCAAGCTCTCTCTCGCTTGGTGGGCCACGATGGGCCCAGAAAATTGGGCCCACGTAGGGCCCATCATCTTCTATTTATTTACGAATTTTTCAATCTAATTTTAAGAGTCTGACAAAAAAAATCTAATTTTAAGACACCATTGTTTAATTTGACCCCCCAACCCCCGAGATATGTGGAAGACCATGGACTTAAGTGGTCAATGCCATGGTCCCATGGAGTTGTTGTGGTCCTCTTGTTAAAAGGAGGCAAAGACAGGTAGGAATTTAAATGATAGCACTACAGAAATAGTTAATTGAAAAATGGCACTCGAGTTGTTAAACCAGCGAGAGGAAAATTCAATGTAAGGCATACAGAACAATCATCTGTGCATCATACGAACAGTCGCCGATACGAGAATTTTGAATGAACATGGATTGCGATTCTGAAGGCTGTCATGGAGTTTAAAGCCACTAAAGCGCATTGATGATCACAATGGATTACCATAACCATTCCACGGGAACATCGAACAAGTTGTTACAATACATACAAATGGCTACTTGACCGAAAAGAAAGGAGGAGAAACCTTCCATAGCTGCTAGTACTAGCCGTCACGACTCAATCTAGCGTTCCTGCTCATCAGTCAATGAGCGAGTTTGGCCTCTTTGACAATTGACAAGCATGCCGGATCACAGGTCCGCTAAAACAGCCTTCCTCAATACAATTCGCCATTCATATCTGCGAAAGGAGTTCTATCGGGTGGCTGTGAATCTATTGGCTGGTGAAGCTTGCCCTCTGGCCGGTCGCCTCTGATTTCGTTCTCCGAATTTCCTTCGCTAAAACGCGTCCTCAACTCCTCGATGGACGCCAAACTCGGAACCATTATGACCCGTTTCCTAGGAGTTGTGGACGTGGGCTCATCAACCTAAGAGCAGTGTGGCGCGAGTTAGTCATGTCGTGATATACACATGTCTATTCCGAGAATGCAGTACGAAGAATCAACTAGGCAGTTATAATAAGTATGTGGCCAACAAGAATCCGTATGGAGGCATCATTTTGGCCCCAGAAAGAACGAAATGGAAAGAGAATGAGTGCACTGGTAATCTGAAACTCTTCCATTAATTGCAATAGACAGTTTACCAGATAATCTTTTCTGAGGCACTGTTCTGCTTTGTTTCGGATTTCTGAAACACCCACTCTGTGCTTGTCTGTAATCGACTTTAGCTGACCCGTGCATGAGGCTGCCATGGAGTCTAATTTCTCCTTATAGTCACGATCCAATTGTAGTGAGTCTGCCACGTTCAATCGACCAAGGCATGAGAATAGTAGTACATAGAGAGGAGATCAACATCAATGGCTAAATGAAGATTGTTACCACATATAGCAGTGACCATGTCATCAACACTAGCAGCAAAATCTCTATCTGTGAAGGACGATGCAGATCTAAATTGTTCACATAAATCCTGGTGTTCGCCTATATTTTCCCTGCTTGAGCCATCAAGGAGTCACATTATGAGAGAAAGAACAAGGAAATGCGAAAAAATAGTTCATGATAGAGAGGATTTTACCTCACTAGAGATGCTATCTTGTCTATACTAACATTCTTGAACTCATTAATGGCAGATGCAGCATTCTCCCATTGTCTCTTGGAATCATCCACAACCTTTGAACTGCATTACACGAAAAGAGGAAAGGATGATGTGTGGTGCATATTAGGCTGGAAATTAACCTACATATTACCCAAAAGAGGAATTTTCGTATTTCATAAGAACCTACATCTTTTCCCACTCATTCATTTTCGTATTTCATAAGCAAATTAATTTTTTACATATGTTTAGCTCCCACACTTTCCGTAGTCCACAAGGCAAGGCTTTATTCATCATCTCGAGTAGTGTATCGGGGAAGACAATATACATCTAGGCTAATTAATATGTGTTTTTAAAGCAAACAGATTCTTTCTGATCTAATAAGTTCAATGCTAAGAAAACCGCATAAATTCTAGTGTGATTCAACAGATAACATCTCTTATGACGAGCTCTATTTCTTGCATATTGAAACCATACCACTCGTCAAAGCAGCTGTCCAATACGGCCCTGGATTCACCCACAGAAAATGTGTCTTCCAAGAAATTGTTTTCTGCCTCGACTATGTACTCTGTCAATTCTTTCCTAGCATCAGCTGCAATATGCTGGATGTTGGTAGTTTGATGATGCAATCTCTGCTCTTCCCTTGTATTTAAGTCAAGTATACCATTAGATGCCTCTGAGACCTAATGATCAGGAAAGATGTCAAAAGCATGTCGAAAGATTGCCGCAAAATTTACTGCGATCCATGTTATCCATAAATGTGACTTGTGGGTGTGTAGCTTTAAAAGCAGAAAGCACAACATTCTCAGAAATTGCCTCACCATTTTATTTTTCTTAGATGTCAAATTTGCCAAAATTGCAGCAACTTGCTCCAAAGCCAGTCTTTCCTCTCTGGCCGCCTCTTCCTGTTTCAAGACAATCCATAAGCTAAAAGCTTCCACGAGGCTCAAATTATAAATTGCAGATATCTCGGAAGTATCTTATCTGACCTTAAATTTCTTCTCAAAGTCATTCAGTTGGCAGATCCTTTCAGCATGACATTCTTCAATGGTTGACTTGATTTCAGAAGCATGATTGTGAACATCATCGAAAAAGTCCATGGTTGCCTTGGACACAACGTGCGCAGAAACCAAACTTCTTCGTAATGCCTATTATTTCAATCACAATGAAGTGAAGATTCAACGCATTTTGAGTATGGGTCACAGGGTCACATAGACCAATCAATAAGCAGATAAGACCGGACCCAGACTTGAGAAGAAGAAGATAGGTTACCTCTTCCTGTTGTTGCGCAGAGAATGCCAGTACGTCTTTCTGCTCGGTAAGAGCATGATGAATGTCTTTGATGATCTCCTTGGCCTCCAACACTAACTTGACTATATACTGCAAAAACAGCACAGAATTTGGTTTAATGAGAGCAGTAAACAAAAGTTCAGAGGCAGAATGGACTTATAAGTTCATACTTCCTGAATGCCCTTCGTCTCTGATGATATTTGGCAATTTATTTGATCGAGGTCAGAGGCGGCTTTCATCTGTACTTTATTGGCATAATCAGTCAACGCAGACAGCCCTAAACTATGTGTGGTCATCATCTTTTCGACCTTCGAACACAGACTTTCTGTTGCCTGGCATGTTTGATTGAACTATTCATTAGAACTAGAATGAGACAAGCATGTAGTTATTTGAAGTAAGCGGTTGTCTCACATCATTTTTACTTGCAAGAAACGAGGAGACATGTTCTTCCATGCATCTTATTTCTTGCTGTTGTTGAGAAACTGAGCCCAGGATAGTCTTATGCAAGTTTTTCAAGCTTTGATCAAGTTGAGAGCCAAACGTCAAGACAGTACTATGGTTCTCTGCTTCCATCCTGCTTTTGTAGTCTGCACAGTGGATGATAATATTAGATACACAAGAGTAATCTTTGTGGAGTCACTCATAACTTTACTTAGGGAATATGCTCAAGTCAGCAACCAGGAAATAAGTACTTTGGTGGACCAAAGAATCGTGAGCCATGCAGAACTTGCAATATTACTCTGTTATCTCGGTAAAATAAATATTCTTCGGACAGAGCCACCTCAAACTCAAAAATATAGAGCCGCCTCTCCTCACTGTTTCAGCTACTAATATAGCGTATGCAACTTTACAGCCACAAAAAGAAGCAGTACCTAATTTCCCGAACAACAAACTTAAATCCTGAGAAGCATCTTGCAAATCTGATCTTAACTCCTTTGCACGATGAATTATGGAACTTTCTGGATACACATCAGAAAGATTGTAAGTCTGTATGAGTAAAACAAATAGACAAAATTGGGATAACTAGCTTAAGTCAACTTCTCATGACAGAATTACCTGATTCTAGCAGCTTTGAGATTACAAATTCCTTATTCTTCAATGTGGAGATGGCCAACCGGTGTTGCTCTTGAAGATCAAGCAGTGCCTTATTACTGGCCTCCAGGTCAATCTGTAGACATCGATTATTCATTAGTGCAAGATGCAATATTGGCACCCCTATACAAATCATTAATGATGTGAAGTCCAAAACCTGTACCTTGCAGTTCTTAAGACTACTTTCTAGGTCCAATTTCTGTTCCTGCTCTGTAAGGTAGAGCTTGCGAAAATTTTCACTTTGCTGGCCAAAGGGAAAAAAATAATTAGTTGATCAAATATCGCATCAGTAAGAGAAAAGTCCCAAAAGCTACATAGTACCTTCTCAGAACTGATAAGATCATTTTCCAATTCCTCTATCCTTTCATTCCTTGCCTGCAGATGGATGTAATCCAATGATTCCGAAGAGAAAACGATTTGATCTGGGAGTCATGGGTTTTATATAAAGATCAGAGCACTCCATGAAACTGTTTGGACTTACCTTCTTCTCAGCCTCTTCCTGGGAAAATCTTTCATGGGAAATATAAACACCATTCTTTTCCCTTGCAGCTCGGACATCTGCATTGACATATCTATGTTAAATATTATGTGATTTTTTCACATAACAGCCGACACAGTGTGGGCTCATCGTTGTCGAACCTTCTCTCATCCTGTCAATTTCTGCATACAAATCCTTAAGCAACACAGCTTTTGACACTTTCTGGTTCGCCTGCAAAGCTACTCCACGTAAATACCACTAGGAAGGCACATGAGGAAACTCAAAGACACTACTACAACAGCAATTGTTCAAACCTCTGGTTTATTCTTAATGTTTTTAGCCCGATAAGCATAATCTAGCGTGCTTAATGTTTCTTCCATGCAATAAGCAGAAGGAGAAATAGTGGCAATAATGCATGTTTTGGTCTTTCCTCCCAAAGAATCTCTTAGAAGTCTTGTCAGCTTACTGTCCCTGCTCATAAAATTGTCAGACAAGGAAAAACTATTATAAGAAATTATGAAGAGCTCAATGCCAAGCATACTTCAGTGGATATCGTCCGAGAAATAACCTGTAAGGTATATGAGGAGAATGCTCAACAAGTGCATTTATCACACGGCCCAAGGTAAGTAAGCTCTTGTTTATTTCCCCAGCTTCTTTTGCACGACCCTGGAATTTATATGCACTTATTAACTGATATTGCAAATTTTCATGCAAAATTAGAGAAATATAGTCTTCTCCAACACCAATTGTGCAATTCCATGTTTACTCACATCACCTCAAATATTTAGGAAGCATCTTAGTGCAAAAGGTCTTGCATGTAATATATCCAAGAAAAACATATTCTGATCATGAAGCCTATAAATGAACCAAATGTGCATAAGATCACATACACGTAACTAAATTCATCTACACAGTTGGCACATCAAGTCTTCTCCAAAAATCTAAATGCTAAGGGTGAAAAGATAGATAACATAAATGTTTTAGGGCTTTTATTTCTATCTATCAGTATGAAGAAAATGACTGCAGGTAATTGCAGCTTCAAATACACTCTAGGCCAGCAGACATCATTATATGACTATTTGCTGGTGTACATTTGTTAACAACTCTAGCTTGCCTCATTACTAGGCTTTACAAGGACTTAAGATTTTATAAGCATTGTTTTTGGTTCTCGCTCAGCACGCTTGTTCACGTGTTTGAGAGAGAGACAGAGATACGGATGGACAGAGAGAGATTGTGAAAAATTGCTTTTGATAGCAGAGATCAGAGAAATCTTACCTCCCTTGCTCCTGATCGAGAAATGTTTTCTGATCCTGCCAAATCTACAAGGTTAAGCTTGCCACATTTTATGATCTCTTCCTCTCCAACAGCTGCTTCCTTTATGTAGGTTGTAATGGAAAAGATGGAATGAGACCGACTGCAGCAACGACAGTATCATTGAAAAGTGTAACCACCAAATGCTTAAGGTTAGAAAAGGATTAGCTTTGTAGTTTCCATTAAGTTAGACACCCTTAAAAGTTCAGCAAAGGAAAATAATTGCCTGCTACGCTTGTTCAACAAGGTATCAGCCGTTCGCCTTTTCGATGCTCCTTGTTCTAACAGAGTGTAGATTTCATTTGCGCTATATACTGCTACTTCCTCGAGGCCCCTTACAACCACACAACCCTTTCCATCCTCCATCAGTGATATGGGCTTCTTCTGTCTATCTTCCATATAGCGCAAGTAGTCCTCGGAGGCTAGTAAATCGGTTATCTCTTCATTGTAGAGTTCTAAGAATGTCACCTTCATACTATAGTCAGCATTTTGTGCTTCCAGTGTATCGAAAATTTGACGAACTGCTCGTGGAATGACACCGGCCTCAGCAGGCAGTTCACCAACCTATGTTTCATAGAAACGACATCAACCAATGTAAAATATTGATGGAACTATGCAAATTTGCTATTTTACCTTTTTCTCATGCCGCCCTCCATTGTGTAGGTTTTGCCGGTGCCTGTTTGCCCATAGGCGAAGATGGTGCAGTTAAAACCGTCGAGAACCTCATTAACAATGGGAGCAACGGCTTGATCATATATTGATCTTTGCTGTGCTTTAGGCCCAAAAACCTTGCAAATTTGCCAGATAAAATCAATTTCAGATAGTAATTGTGTGAGAAATCTTTCTTCACAGCTGAAGTCACGTCAGCATACCTTGTCGAAAGTGAAAATCCTATCTATTTGCTTGTTGGCTAAATTCTGCATGACAGTGACCTCTTTTCTATGTTCATTGCACGAGATGACCTTTTGCACATTCAACCTTTGCTCATCTTCGTTTAATGGCCTGACAGAAAAAATTAGAAAAGCAAGCTCTATACTTAGAATGTCCATCCCAAAGGAGGCGTTAAGGAATTATGTAGTTGGAAACAAATTTAAGAATTCAAATGGTACAATCCCACTTTGTTGTTTCTTAGATTTTGGGTAGCTGCAGAGTTATCATCTAAAATATTTCCAATTCATTCAAAACCAATTGTGAAGAACTCCTTCCATTTCAATAATCATATCTCTGTCCACGAATATTCTCATCATTACCAACAGATGAGCAGAGTCCAATGACATAGCACAATGCGCATACGAATCCTAGCGAACCCACGGCAACAAGAATTCACCAAACCAAATGGGTAAAAGGAGACAACGTTGAGTAAGTACGAAGTGCTCATGCCCACCTGCACCTCAGCAGAACCTGTACATTGACCTCTTTATCTTTCTCATGCCGGTTCATGTTCCAATCGCCGCCTCTATAGTCCACCCGCCGCTTCTCTGGCCGAGGTGTGAGAAAGGGAGATGGAGAAGGAACAACACCTAACCCAACTTTTCGAAACTGATCCGGGTAAGCGACATCATTTCGCTACTCTCTCTCCACCTGCACAGCGCAAATGAAGAAGGGAAAGGAACAATACACCATCAACCACGCCAACAAATCAAAAACAGGGAGGAGATGGACACTAACAGACAGAATTCACGTATATTCCCAGTGTAAAGCACTTGATGTTCACTTGGGTTGGCGGGTCCTCCAAAGAATGAAAATTTCTTTCTATAAAATGAAAAATTATAGGAAACAATGCACCGTAAAAAAAAAACACACAGTTTTTTCCCCCTTCGGCGTTGTTCTACAGTTCACTTTCCATCAAATTTTCTCAGCTAGCAAATCCAAGATACCATTGAAGAACGGAACGTGGGAGTGATTGCACTTACAGATCTTCAGGGGTCTAGACAATGGAATTCGCGTTAGGAACTTGGAGATCGGGAGGGAATCGAGAGAGAGAGAGAGAGAGAGGGATTGAGGATGTTGATTGAGCTCTGCAGTATTGTGGTTGTGGAGAACTTTTGAGGCGTAGGGTCGAGGAGGACGACGAAGTCAAGAGTGGGTTTGATTTTTGCCAAACGGCTAGTCGACCGTCGTCGTACTCATGTTTCGGCTCCTTGGAATCGCGTGGGTCCCACCTTAAAAATTTCAAATGCAGCGCGTGTTGCTTCTACTCCGTTTTTGTATTTATGTTTTATTTTCGAGGTCTGTCGCGTCCGTTGCAGAAAATGTTAAAACTGGCCCTCCAACTGTTATGATATGTTCAATGGGGAATCCGAGCTTTTATTTTAATCAATCTGGTCCTTCAATTACTTTCTTTCTTTTTTTCATTAAAAAAAAAACTCAGCCACGGGGTACACGTTCGATGTTGTGTATCGAAAAAGAGAGAGGGTGCACAAGTAGACAACCGTCTTCGTCAATAGGTAACGACTTGCTCGCTCTCATTTAGATCTAAGTAAAGGCTCGAGCCGTCTCGAGGGTCAATTGACCCTTGCTCAGTGGTGATGAGTATGAACATGCCTACCCTTATTAGATGGCCGTGACTCATGGGTGATATCGTGAAGATGAACCGATTAGGCAAAAAACGTGTCTGACTCTCTCTTTTGTTTGTTTACTGCCGGCTCATTTGGTCCTGCAAACTCACTGGACTATCACCCTTTTTTGGTAGGAAATGATGGCAAAGCTCTAGAGTTACATGATTACTCTCCTAATAAAACTTACACCATTACTCACATAATAAAATTTTGATTTCATCTCTGACCAAAAAAACACAATTGATTTTATCTAATCTCCTATCAACAAAAGAAGTAAACTTTTGGTGACGTATCTTATGCTAGAGTATCATTTTACATCACATGATTGAAGTATCCAATTTGCTAATCAATATGCATGCGAATTTCTCCCACTTTCCCAAAACTATCTCCGATTTCGACTTGGTGGAAGTACTCTCTAACATGTTCCAATCTGAGAAAGCACAATGTCACAAAAATTGACAGAGGGAGCTGATTTCCGCAGAAGACAAACGGCCGCTGGCGAGTCCCCTTCCACAATACTTTTAGCTCATTCATGAATACCACCGTCCGGAGCAGATGTACTAAAGTTCTTTCGCCATAATCTCTCCCCTTTCTCTCCCTCTTTCAAACATATACTCCACAATCGGGATAACACAGGGCATTGAAGTTCTTTCGCCAGAAAAGGGAAAAAGAAGGAAGAAAGTAACCAAGTTCGGCATCTATATCTAGATGGGAAGCAGGCAATGGTAATACCATTCTCGATATACAGAACCCACTGTATCGAGGATCAGACTCCATCACTAAATTTATTTCACGAGATGACTTCAATCATCAAAGTAGTTGTAAATAAGTTGCTCATAAAGAGACCATTCCGCTGTTACATTAGACAACTCAGCTTGAACAAGACATGGCTACAGATATCCAGACGCTGCCAACACTCTAGTCCGTCACAATTACATGTTACAAAAATTCTAGTTCATTAAACATAGTACAGAAGTTCAATTCGTGCTAAATGGTACGGATCCATAGAAGACGACCTCAGCTGGGCCAGTAAGGTATACATGATTGTCTTTCTCTCTCCATTCAATCTCCAGTGGACCTCCAGGTAAGTCCACTATGCAACACTGTAACATTACAAGCCAGCACAAAGAGAGTGATCTACTACGAGGCACTAGAAAGACAGAAAGATACTCTTTGTTTGCTAGAATATCTTTGTTCTTGAGAATTAAGGGGAAGTATACAGACGAGACACATCTATATGCTGCAAAGTACTTAGCTCTGATGTCACAGCACCATGCACCATCTTCATTAAGTTAAAACTCAAAGATAATTATGTCGGAATACTGAGGTAATCTCTTCACGTGTAATAACGCCTACTTCACCATGAAGCCATGGCAAAGACATGGTCCTGATTTACCAGAAAAGTTTTGATTCAGGAACTAGGTTCGAACAATTTCAGTTCTTTTAAATGGTCATATTTTTTTATACTGGAGTTATCTGTAATCAACAAATATACCATAATTCAAAATATATGGAATCAGATGAATGCCTGTCTGCATTATCCTACTACAGAGTTCAATAATGGAGCTTACCCTCCCAGCTTGTCCCTCAAGAACTGCTGCAACAACCACAGCACCATGCCCCTGTACCACAAGCTAGGGTTGCTCCTGCAGCCAGCACGCTTACATAAGTTTTTGTTCAGGAAAAATGAAAGAAAGAGGGCATAATCATCTGAACCATATTCACATATGATTCTCATCACATAGTATGGAGTGATCATAAAAATGATTGCCATAGGCACTACCAGCCCCACGCTCCCAAACACGCATTTTCAGGTGTGATGGAGAGAAAACTTGCACAAATTCTGCAATCAAATACATTTGCAGTCGTTAATGAGATCTCCAAATGAAAAAGAACAGAATATGCACAAAAGTACTACAAAGGCACAGAAACAGCCAATCCTGAATATAGAAAGCACAGACTTGGATGGGGAGACCAAAAAGCCATCCTCTTTCATCGCAATCATGTAAAATAAAGTTGCTGTCCAATCATGTGCAATCTAATAAGATGTCGAAATCCAAGCAGAAAGATGGAGGCTCAACTCACGCGGATCAAAATAAATGAAGCCCATGTTGAGTAAAGCTTGAGAATCCGACCAAAACTGACCCTGGAGTCTCACAATGCTAAGCTGCTTGCAGTATTTACATACGAAAATATCGCAGAACTCGCTTTCCAAGAGTCCTGTGAAATCTAGCATATAAACAAAGGCAATGTGGCAAGTGCAGATAACATATATGTCACAGTATGACAGCACTTGAGAATCTTCTAGGTCTTTTCAAATGTGAAAGTATGAGGATAAGTATCCAACTGCAATGGGGATGGCAGTGTCAATTCTGATGTTACAAAAAGATGAAAGCAACCTGTGTTCGTTCTCGCTGGAAACATCTCATGATGCTCAAATTTTGGGACCTATTTCAGCCAAGTTTAGTTTGTCAACCTGCAAATTCTGCCAAACAACATACTCCAAGATGAGATATGGATGTACATAGGATGATGTTGAGTACATAGTTCTTGCAAGCAAAAAGTGCCGCACAGAAATTATATACCGCAAATTAAGATAACCCCAGAGAATACCTACCAATACAATAGGACATAATATCTTGTCCAGAAAAATCACCTGTTCTCCTTGGGCACCAAAGGTGACACAGTGGGGATTTCCCATGCTAACACATGTCACATTCCAGGTTAGCCATCCACTTTTAGTTCGGATTTGACCACAGAGTGGCCTTTGTTTGGCAATAATTTTGTGGGCACATCAATGCTTTGAGTACCGGTTCCCCATATCAACCGTAACCTGGACTTAAAAGGTCATAGTAAAATCCAAATACCAAAGTGGCGCTCATCACACATTAAAATTTGCAAGGGCAGACAGTTTCAACAGGAACTTTTGTTGATCCGAGTTTAACTGCATAATGTATTTCTTCATTCCATTCCCCGGATCCTTGTGAAGCGCTAACTTTACAGCAGTCGAGAAAGACCGATGAGTACTAAGATGTGCACAAAGAAAAATTGATCCTATAAATTACCTTCCCATTATCTTGAATCTCTGGAACAAGTTAGACCCATCACCCAACAAGGTGAGGGAGAGGAGGCGGCGGAAGCGAGAGGAGGGGGGAGCAAGGAAAAGGAAGGGGGGGGGGAAGGGGTAAAAGACAAGG
>JAGVVM010006300.1:0-32498 GCA_019149425.1 Psidium friedrichsthalianum
GCAAAAAATTGTGTCTCTTCCACTCCCAATTTTGATAAAGAATAACATACTTTTGCCAGGGATATTGGGCTTCAAAGTGCCCCGGGCAGAAGTAAATATCATGTACTATTTTTTTTTTTAGAAGGGCTTGGAGAAAATTCAATTTCATTTTCAAAGATGCTTTGAGTAGTTTTGAAATGCAATACAATTTTTTTCTTCCAACTTTGCCCGCACTCGACTTTCATAATCACGAAAATGTCCCCACCTCACATGATGTTGCCAGCGAGGATTTAGGTCACCAGCGAGGGACTAACAAGTCTAGATCTAGCTGCCGGCTAGCCTCGCCTGAGGTTGCCTGACCTTAGGTAATCCAATCGCCTAAGGTCACATGACCTCATGCGAGGTTGGCCAACGAACAATTTGGGTTGCTGGCAAATAGTATGAAAATTATTATTATTAATTTTTGGAAAAAGAACTAGCATAAATTTTTTACAAAGCCGTAGTTTATAGATCGAAGTTGCTTCCCAAAGTTGCTAAGGCTTTTCCCCAAAATGTTTCTATGAGCAACTTCCGAAACTTTATCACATGACATCACCCAAAAGGATAAAAATAGAGGAAAAATTGCAAAAAAAGAAAAAAATAGAAGAGAAATCTTTCATCAATAATGAAGCGCCTATTTAATTATATGCTGCTTGTCCATCGTATGCAAACCCATTCACATTGATTTCTCATCTAAACTTGCCCCAATCAGTTCTGCGAGCGACCCAACGAATCCCACAACTGTGACCAAGAAACAAAGACAGCTAAATGTCCTATAGCAAATCCATTCCCTTGACCATGCCCCAATCTTCTTTTGCTTCAAGTACATTTCCACAGGGAAATATACTGCCAGAGGCCAGAAGTTCAACGCCCCCAGCACTCCCAACACCGAATTGAAGTAAGGGAAGGCCATCGCGATCGTGGTCGTGGATACGACGTATGCCGTCCGGAACACCGCTCGGAAAGGGTTCAGTTGGAACGTGCCGAACAAGGGAACCTGAATGAGATGCAATTCTTCAGAAATCCACTGTGGGGGAATCTATGAGCGAACCATCTCTCTGCTGTCCCGAAAACGGGCTGACTAAAGACCTGATGAAGGGAAAAGAAGCTCCCATGAAAGGAATGTCATCCTAGGTTGTCGAACGTCTCGTGACCCTTTATTTGTTAGAAAAACTCGTGACGAGGTCAGAGGTGAAGCAACAAAAAGCAACTGCAGCTTGAAATTATCTAATTACGACAGCTAGTATTTCGTTGTAGGAAAGTGCGGAAGCTATCACTTGCTACATGAACATGTTCATAGAAAAGGCGGTGTGTCAACTCAGACATGCACGAAAATATTTGTGCTCTTAAGCTAGTGACAATTTTCCGCAGCTGGACTAATTTTAATGCGGTAGCACGATACTTACAGGTGAACAAAAGCATTAGGAGGTAAAAGAGAACGTGTACATCCTTCTATAGTACCTGATACGCTCCCACCAAATGAAGCACAATGCAAGCATTAGCGAGGTCAACGAGCCAGTATGGCTCGTAGAATCCAAATCCAGTGAGTAGATTGCCTGGTGTACCATCACCAAACGCTGCATATCCAAAGCATCCACAGCAAAGGTAAACAAAGGTGGTGATGACAATCGCTTTCAATGAGGCCGCCTTCATCGTCTGGTTTTCTGGGGGAGGGGACTCCAATGTGTCCTGCATTTGAACGACCGAATTTCAAATGTCTACACTAGGCTACCAGTATCAAAAGCCGATTCTGTATGGTTTTGATAGAGTCTACCTGTATCTCAAGAACAATTAAGGTATAAGGATAGGCAAAAGCAATGTCAGCAAGTGCTTCAAAGGCTAACCATAACTTCTCCAGATTACTTGAAGCTGGGACTCCCGTGATAGATCCTTAATGGTTCCATTTTCTGCAGCAACGAAAGCGAGTCAATCCGAACTTTTTGCACATTATAGCAACAAGCTAAAAGCTTGAAGCCTTTCAAAATTGAAGACATATTTCCCTTTTCCTTATAATCATATTTGGGTCCTCTCCTGATTATACCTATTACTTTTAGAAAGCCGAGTCCGGACCCAATAAAAGCGTATGAGAAGGACATGGCAGCCGCGATAATTGATAGCCATCCGATACTATGGAAATCTGGAATCTGTGACAATAGTATCTCAACTACACCAAATAGGAGCATATAGAAACTATCCCCTATTGGCATGGAGCATTGTGCCCTCCTTGATGATAACAATTCGATCTTAGGATTGCCCTACATCAATAAAAGATCTTTGTCAACCTAGAATCAACCTGTTTCCAGAATCATGATAAATAGGTTATAGAAGACATGTTAATGCAGGAATATGCAACTCAATGCGCCGTTTAAAACTGTTGTCTGGAATTTGGGTATGCATGAAGGCCCATTAAAGACATTCGGAAAGGAAAGACAGGAAAAGCATTGAAAAGGGTTTTGAAGATTCATAGTATGAGCAGTTCACCTCACACTGGCTGCAGCTGTTATGGTATAAGCAATCCCGGCGCCATATAGGCCTTCCTGCGCAAATACTCTGCAAATGTGTTGCTGCTTCTCTCCTGAAATATTACCGCCTCTGTCATAGTCATCTGTTGGTAAAGCAATGCGATGGTCCTTTTACTATCATAATCAAGCATCAATGTGTGAAACTTCGAGCCGGCTTAACGTTTTTTCCTGCTTAACCCTGCCTCTTTTTTCATATGAATTATGAATATCTTGCTTGTTTCTTCGTGTGCAAACAGAGCCTGAAACTCCATCCCTAGGTTACAATTGTCCTCATGCAAAGAGGCAAGAGCCTCAGGACTTTTGTTTATTCTGCTGTCCGGATTTATTAGAGAAACGTACTCCATGCATAGATTGTTCTTAAGAGCAACCCATCATAGACATATTCGATGTCCTCGAGCCTACATAGCATACAGCTAGAATTGTCTGCCTATGTATGGACTTACAGATTCTGCTAATGTTCACAACAGGGAAATGGTTCACTGTCGCATCTTCTTATCCTATCAATGATTCACTTGGGAAATGGCTAGTACCTAAGTAGAACTTGGCAGCTTCCATGAGAGATCGGTTTCTAGTGGTTCCGCATTCTGGATCAGGTACCGGTAGCAGTCGCAAAGAACAAAGGTAGAGACAACAGCAATTCCTGCGAAGCATATCATGCACACAGGACCGAGAATCCACCCCAGTTGAGCCACACTCCATGCAAGAGAAAGCACTCCGGCTCCGATCACTCCCGTCATAATATGCGCCACTGCAGTCCATTGTGTCCCTTCATACGGAAATAACTTTTAGGCATCTAAGTAGCATGATAAACATAAACAATTTGCAGGTATTTTCCCCTTTAGTGAAAACCAATCCGTTTGATTTCGTTATCAAGTTCTCTGCAACCGCAGGAAGTATTTGAAAACTCAACCAGTGCACTAAGCAGAATAAATTTGCAAGAGAATTGTTCTGGCTCTGAGGAAAATAAAAAAAAAAACATTGTCCCTTTGATTAACCACAGAACAAGGATCAGAACATGAGACAGGCTCCAGAAACTTTTGCTTCTTCATTTTACTCTAATCACAAGAAATCCAGAGTCTGAACATACAAAAACCTGCTTCCTCTCCACGCATGCGAGCAATTCCAAAAAGATAGAGACATAAAACAGGACATGATCATGGTCCAGGACAATCTCCCAGTTCTTATCAAGATATGGTTCAAGTAATGGCGCATTCATATTTTCCAGGAAAGTCTCAACTAATGAGGAGGTAATGATGGGGCTGGTGTTGATTCTTACCAGTTCTTTTGAGAGGCTCTTGGGATGCACCAGCAGAAGAAATGCTTTTGAGCAGTGGGGACTGTTGATCATCTTCTTCACCCATCTCTCTCTCTCTCACTAGAAATTTTTTTTAAAAAAAAGTTGGAAGGAGGAAAACACTGCTTTTTGCGTTCCAATCTATACAAAAGATATTTAAAATGGAGAAGTGAAGCTCTCTGTTCCTTGCTTGCTTTCTTCTATCATTAGACAAGTGGAACCTGACCATTCACCAGCCCATTCTCCATAATTTAGTCCACGAGTACTTTGTGCTCCTTCCCCTGCCGCACGGGGACAAAATATAAAATAAAAAAGGATAATGGCTCAAATTATCTATGAACTTTGGCTCAATGTGCAATATAATCTATAAACTTTTAATCTATATAGTATGGTCCATACACTTTTAGACTAATGTGTAATGTCGTCTCTCAACTTTTAATTTATTTAATGTGGTCCGTAAATTTTTTGATACATGTTCAATATGATCTCTGAATTGTATGAAAAATATTTAATTATATCCTTCTATCAATTCAAGTTCAAATACGACGATGAAAATTTTACATAATCCATGGACTAGATTGAATGTTTTCTCATTAAACTAATTAAAAGTTTAGGGATAATATTGGACATTATGCTAAAGTTTAAGGATTATATTGAACAAATTAAAAGTTTAGGGATCACATTATGCATTGAATCAAAGGTTTTATGCCACATTTTATGCAAAAGTACCATATATTTCCATTTACACTTTGCACTTGTAAAAAATTTATCATGTTAATGCTTGACGAAATAAACATGTTGATAGATTTTTGACTTTGTAGAAGCATCCCATATCAATTGCTATTTAGGACAATGAACCAGAGAAATTCACTTAGGCTCCGTTTGTTTCACGGAAAATGGCATCCTGGGGGAAACATTTTCCAGGAAGTCATTTTCCAAGAAAATAACTATATTTTCCGGTGTTTGGTTAATACTTAAAATGAACTGGAAAACAATTTCCGTCGTTTGGCAAGGAATTGATTTTCCGGCGGCCGCGGCGGCGGCCGGCGGCGGCCGGCGAGCGGCGGCGGCCGGCGACCGCGGCGGCCGCGAGCGGCGGCGGCGACCGGCGGCCGGCGGCGAGCGGCGGGTGGCCGTGGGCGGCGATCGATGGCCGGGGACGACGGCCGCGGCCGAAGGAAAATGATTTCCGTTTTTAAAAAGAGGAAATCGTTTTCCACATTTTTGCAAAGGATTTTTCCATTTAGGAAAATGTTTTCCTTGTTAACCTATTTTCCTGCCCCCCAAACGCCGGAAAATCCGAAAATATTTTCCAGGAAAACTTTTTCCCCCAAACAAACACACTTAGTTAGACTTATTTTCCACATATAGTATGGTTTTTGTCCGTTAGGTCAAATGTCAAATCTCGAACCAAGAGAAATCTCTTTTTGATTATATCAATATGGTATGAGCAACTTGCAAAAAGTCTCCCTACATATCCAAAAAGAATAAAAAGGGAAAAATTATAAAGAAAAATTGAAAGAAATCGCTGGAGGACTACGAGGCTGTAATGCAGTTTCTCAGCTGAGTTCTTCAATTGCGAGTTCTCCAACTGACCCAATGAATCCGACTATGGGGATCAACAGACAAAGAAAGCTGAACGACCTGTAGAAAATCCACTCCCTCGACCAAGCCCTCATCTTCTTTTTCTTGAAGTACATCTCCACAGATCCAAAAAAAAAAAAAATTACATCTCCACAGGGAAGTATACTCCTAGGGGCCAAAAGTTGAGCGCCCCCAGCACCCCTAGGACCGAGTTGAAGTAAGGGAAGAGCATCGCCAACGCGGTCGCGGACGCCACACACGCCATCCTGAACACCACCCTGAAGAGGTTCAGCTGGAGTGCTGGCGGCAGGGGGAGCTTGCACGAGTAGTGATTGTTCATGAACCTGCTGTCGGAGAATTTGTAGGCGAACCATCTCTCTGCCGTCCCGAAGTTGGGCTGGCTGAAGATCTGATCAAGAAAAGTGCCGCGGAAACGACCGGTAAAAAATACACATGCAAGAACGTGATGCTGAGCTGAATTGGACATGAACATGAAAATGTACATCAGTAAACCAATCCTTCTAATGTACCTGATATCCACCCACCAGATGAAGCACAATGCAAGCATTGGCAAGGTCAACCGGCCAGTACGGCTTGCAGAACCCGAATCCAGTTTATAGATTGCCTGGGGTGCTGTCCCCGAATGCTGCATATCCGAAGCATCTGCAGCGTGAGTAGAAGACGGTGGTCAGAACGATTGCATACATTGAGGCATTCTTCATCGTCTCATTTTCCGGGGGAGGGGACTTCAAGGTGTCCTTCTATACGAAGCATCACGCATTCTACGTCAGTCATTAAGCTTTCTTAAAACATAACTCGATCTGTGTGCTAGAAGATAAAGCCCTACCTGTATCTCGAAGACGATAATAGAGTAAGGGTACGCGGAGGCGATGTCTCCTAGTGCTTCAAAGGCTAATAATAACTTCTTGAGAATGCTCGAAGCTGAGACTATTGGAGCTAACAATACAATTTAGAGGGGGTAAATAGGTTGTTTTGAAACTTTTTCAGTTAATTCGCAGATCGAAATTTAATATGAAAAAGATTGGGTGAGCAAATATTTGACGAAACAGTATCTGAGTGTGTGCAGAATAGAGTAAAAATTTAGAAAAGATTGGCACACCATATATATAGTGACTTATATACCAAGTCTACGTCCACTCCACACAACTAACAGTTACAACACTGGCTAGAATACACTAGTAAACTACTTCACAAGTTATAAATAATATTTGAGCCGATCTTTCACACGATAGATTATACTATCTTACTACTAGCCTCACTACTCAAAAATGTGCATTTAATTTTGCACAATTACAAAGCACAACAGATCACAAGATCTTTCAATCAACACAAGTTGTACAACTAGAAAAAGTTCTAGAGCAACATTTGGATGAAATTTGTTTGGCACACCCTGGCCTTCACGATCTCCTCCTTTTATAAGTCTAAGCATTCTAGCCATTTGAGCATCCATGAAGAAGCAAAAGAGCCGTTGGAGGTTGATGGGACATCTTGTTCTCAAGCTGGAATAGCTTTTTCAAAGTCAAATTGGACTTTCCTAAAATAGGTGCTTAGTTGCTGTACCACGTTGACAGCTTTCTGCAAGACTCTAATATGAGCAGATAACTGTTCCCGATAACCTCAAAGGTATCCCTTCGTGCCCTTACATTAAGTAACGACTATTTTAGCATTTCTTTTACAAACATCTGCATGTTTGGACTTTAAACAACTCTGTAGGCTGGATCTTTCAAGCTCAAATATTAATAATCGACGATCAGATCTTTTGTTGTCCTCAGCATATGTTTTCACAAAAATGCTTTATACTGCATGCTATCTTTGCCCGATGGTCATCATGTGATCCTTAGCCATATATATCAAACATTTGCACACCAAAAGTAAATCAAATACCAAAGGATAGTTTAGAAATCATCAAAATATTTTATGGGATGTTTCTCCAACAATCTCATCTTTTTTGGCGATGACAAAACTATCCTGTAAATATGAAGTGAGACAAAGCTTATAAACTGCAATAATGTAAAGATCTGCATAGCGGATTTTTCAATATGAGGCATACTCGCAGATAAGTGATATTTTCTGAAAAGATTTATGAATATCACCTTTGCCGAGGCAAAAAGAGTGGCTTCCCAGTATCAAAGGGAAGCAGAGAAGTGCAACTCTACCACAGAAATTTGTGAGGGAGCAAGAAAGCGAAGCAAAAAAGAGTCATTTTTCGGAGTGAACTCGCCAATTGAATTCGAAGCTCTCGAGTGTCTGCACAGCCCTAGCAGTTCCCGAGAATAGAGTGAGAGTCTACGCAGTATTATATTGCTTTCTGCTTCGAGTGGGAGAGAGTGTCCAGCGAAGTGCTGAAGAAGGAAGCAAAGAGGAAAGAGGGCCAATCGTGGAGAGATTTCAGCAACCTTTGAACCAGAGAGGGAGACGGCACGAGCTCTTTGAGCCCTCTCTTCGCATGGCAACCTTTGCCCGCGCCTTTGTGCTCCGCCGCGTCGCCAATCTCTCACCGAAGCAAGGGCCACCGCCTCTTCTCCGCCCCCTCCCATGCCGCGCCGGCCCGGCGCAGCCCCCCGCCCTCCTCCACCATCGTCAGCTGCCTCAGCGGTGACGTCTCCGACGACTTCGTCTCTACGCGCAAGTCCTCGCTCGACCAGGGCTTCTCGGTCATCGCCAACATGCTCAAGCGGATTGCGCCGCTCGACAATTCTGTCATCTCCAAGAGCGTTCCGACTCTGCCAAGGGCTCGATGAAGCAGACGATCTCCGCGATGCTGGGGCTTCTACCTTTGGATCAGTTCGCCATTACGATACATATATCCGAGCAGCCTCTCCGCCGGCTCCTCGTCTTCTCCATCATCACCGGTATACGTTGTGGAATACGGAGTACAGGATGTCTTTGATGAGAAACTTTGATAATTCCTTGGACTCTTCCATGACAAGGGATTTGGTGATCCGAAATGACATTTCACAAGCGGAAGGTGAGGAGATGCAGAGTGGAGATGAGAGTGATGTGTCTGTTGTAGATTTGGAGGGAAGAAACATGCAGATATTGGGTGATTTATCTACCGAGGCTTTGAATTATATTCAGCAGTTGCAGTCAGAATTGGATGTGGTCAAAGAGGTGTGTATTTTCCCTTTTCACCTGATTATTGTTATCTTCCTTTCCATGATTTGTTCTTCTGTGAAAATCTGAATGCAAAACTGTTCTTGTAGACTTTGGTCTGTTGATTATCATATTTGACCTTTGATGATACCGGAAGATCCTCATGAGAGTGCCTTCGCATGAGAAATTTCTAATTATGGTGCTACTGCAAAATTCATGTTATAGGTCTCTTAGCATTAAGTCATTGAATGTAAATCATATTGAAGCTACTCATAATTTTTGGGAGCGATGAGCTGGAGAAGCTACTTAGTAATGCTAGCAAGTCAGAGATCAAGCACCAATTTCAAGATGTTTCCTAGGGTTGCTTTCTGGAAATTGGCATATTGTGGACAGCTACAGAATGATCTGGATGTTAAGTTAGGGAAGGTACATGTTTCCCTACTGTTGTATATGTTGTTTCTATCATGAGGCGGTTTGCTTTTGGATTTAGGGGCTTATTTTTAATCCTTAAACCAAGTAGTTGATGTTGTCCAATCATGCTATGCTGCGCTATTACCATATCATTGAATCTTGGCACGTCGCATGTGTTGCATATCTCATGTTGCATGTTCATACATGAAGCATATCTCATATTCCATCATATCATATATTTGCAGGTCCACGTCACATTTTATTTGCCATGTCATTTTGCATGCTTAATCTAATTGAATGCATAATTGTTTGAGTGTTGCTTATATTCTTGCATTATGTCTTGTTTGGATGTTATGTCATTCTTGCATGTTTTAATTAATTAGTTAACTTTGCACCTAGGGTAAGATTGCTTCAATTCCATAAGTCTTGCATTGCATCTTTTTACTATTGATTCATTGTCATTGCATTCATATTTTTCATACATTCCATCTAAAAAGTGAAAAAACAAAAAAAGAATACCTCACTTGATCTTAAAAGTAATCCTAGCCTGAATTGTCAACTTAGGATATTCCATGAAATTCAAGATACAGAAAGGGCATTAGTTTTAATTAACTAGTGTAATCAAGTCCCCGAATCCCATAATCTCTGGTTTGCAGAAGTGAGGTATTTCTCCCGACACCTTACTTAGGTTTCTAATCAACATATCAAAAAATGATTAGTGGCGACTCCATTTGAAAATTTTTGCATGTTAATTATGGAACCATAAGTTGCGATTTGATATGGACTTGTGAGAGTTCGAGTCAGGTTAGTTAAATAATTAACCTGATAATCCATTAATCTGAAAATCCTAATTTTAAAGTTGCGACAGCAGGTGGCAATTGGCGAGGTGGAGGGTGATTGCGGTGGGTGGCAACAATCAATAGTGGGTGGTGGAGGTCGACGATGGGCAGCTATTGGTGGCGATGGGCGGTGAAGATGGAGGCATGATTTCGAGAGAGAAGTGCTGAAAATGAAAAGAGGTTGAAGTAAAAGAGATATTGATGTTGAAAGATTTCTACTTCTAAAAGAAAAGTAGCTTTTTTAACTTGTAGAATTGGCTTAAAAAAAACTTTAGAAATAGAAATGTGATATTGCGTAGCGAAACGGATTTCTGCTTCAAAAGTTGAATTATCAAATAGATTTCTGCTTCAAAAACACTTTTAAAGCAGAAATTCATTTCTAGAAATATTATCATGCGCGCACTTAAGAAAAATCCATTTGGTTAAACATTTCAAATAACAAGTTAAACATTTCCACAAATTTCTATACTTAATTATGACCAGAAAAAATTCCAAATATTGACATGAAGTGGAGCTTATTTTAGATAAGAACTTGAAGTGCTATTATTTTTTAAAATATTGACCTAAAGTGGCTATGTTAGTTTCAAAAAAGTGCTTGACCTCACCAGTTGATCAAGGAAATTTCTGTCCTTTGCTTTTATGATTTTTTTCTTTTGTTCTTTCTATTTTTCATTTTTCAAAAAATAGCCAAAACCTAATATATATATATATATATATATATAGAGAGAGAGAGAGAGAGAGAGGAAACTTAGCCCTCTATGTGTGACAATCGCTGCCTCATCAATAGTGGGGGTGGCGACCATAGGCGGGAGGCCCACCCGCTCCTGTTATTTTTTTCACTTTTATTTTTTTAACTAAAATTTAAGTTTTAATTATCTTTGGACGTAAAATATCCTTGATCACCTGGAATATTTAGCTAGTCGACAAGGTCAGACCCTCATTCAAAACAATTATGACTACTTCAATTTTTTTTTATTGAAAAGAAGATTCATTTCATATAGAATTTTTCCTTGTGACCACATGTTGTAATGTTCAACGATACACGTGTGTATCTGAAAAGTACCCTAGAGTAACATGCATTTAGGGGAATTCACTTTGTTAGACCTTTTCTCCGCTTATAACATGTTTCTTGCTCGTTAGGTCAAATGTCATATCTCAAGATATGTGTTGGAGGCTTTCCAAAACGACAATCTAACCAAGAGCACCTCGAAAGCTACGACCACAGGCGTTGTCTCTCGAGCGTTCGGCGAAAGTAAAACGACAGTGAAATCTCTTTTTGATTATATCAAATATGGTATGAGCAACTCACAAAAAAGTCTCCCTACATCTCCAAAAAGAACAAAAAGGGAAAAAAATAAAGTAGAAAAATAGAAAGAAATCGCTGGAGGATTACGAGGATGTGATGTAGTTTCTCAGCTGAGTTCCTCAATTACGAGTTCTCCAACTGACCCAATGAATCCTACTACGGTGATCAACAGACAAAGCAAGCTAAATGACCTGTAGAAAATCCACTCCCTCGACCACGCCCTGATCTTCTTTTGCTTGAAGTGCATCTCCACGGGGAAGTATATTCCCAGGGGCCAAAAGTTGAGCGCCCCCAGCACCCCTAGGACCGAGTTGAAGTAAGGGAAGAGCATCGCCAACGCGGTCGTGGACGCCACGTACGCCGTCCTGAACACCACCCTGAAGAGGTTCAGCTGGAGTGCCGGCAGAAGGGGGAGCTTGCACGAGTAGTGATTGTTCACGAACCCGCTGTCGGGGAATTTGTAGGTGAACCATCTCTCCACTGTCCCGAAGACGGGCTGGCTGAAGATCTGATCAAGAAAAGTGCCGCAGAAACGATGGGTAAAAAACAAGAACGGGATGCTGATAGGTGAATTGGACATGAGCATGAACATGAACATTAGTTAACCAATCCTTCTAATGTACCTGATATCCTCCCACCAGATGAAGCACAATGCAAGCATTGGCAAGGTCAACCAGCCAGTACGGCTCGTAGAACCCGAATCCAGTTAGTAGTAACTAGTTAACTCCAGTACTAATCTACTAGTACTGTAATTCGGGTTCTACTAACTGGATTCGGGTTCTACGAGCCGTACTGGCTGGTTGACCTTGCCAATGCTTGCATTGTGCTTCATCTGGTGGGAGGATATCAGGTACATTAGAAGGATTGGTTAACTAATGTTCATGTTCATGCTCATGTCCAATTCACCTATCAGCATCCCGTTCTTGTTTTTTACCCATCGTTTCTGCGGCACTTTTCTTGATCAGATCTTCAGCCAGCCCGTCTTCGGGACAGTGGAGAGATGGTTCACCTACAAATTCCCCGACAGCGGGTTCGTGAACAATCACTACTCGTGCAAGCTCCCCCTTCTGCCGGCACTCCAGCTGAACCTCTTCAGGGTGGTGTTCAGGACGGCGTACGTGGCGTCCACGACCGCGTTGGCGATGCTCTTCCCTTACTTCAACTCGGTCCTAGGGGTGCTGGGGGCGCTCAACTTTTGGCCCCTGGGAATATACTTCCCCGTGGAGATGCACTTCAAGCAAAAGAAGATCAGGGCGTGGTCGAGGGAGTGGATTTTCTACAGGTCATTTAGCTTGCTTTGTCTGTTGATCACCGTAGTAGGATTCATTGGGTCAGTTGGAGAACTCGTAATTGAGGAACTCAGCTGAGAAACTACATCACATCCTCGTAATCCTCCAGCGATTTCTTTCTATTTTTCTACTTTATTTTTCGCCCTTTTTGTTCTTTTTGGAGATGTAGGGAGACTTTTTTGTGAGTTGCTCATACCATATTTGATATAATCAAAAAGAGATTTCACTGTCGTTTTACTTTCGCCGAACGCTCGAGAGACAACGCCTGTGGTCGTAGCTTTCGAGGTGCTCTTGGTTAGATTGTCGTTTTGGAAAACCTCCAACACATATCTTGAGATATGACATTTGACCTAACGAGCAAGAAACATGTTATAAGCGGAGAAAAGGTCTAACAAAGTGAATTCCCCTAAATGCATGTTACTCTAGGGTACTTTTCAGATACACACGTGTATCGTTGAACATTACAACATGTGGTCACAAGGAAAAATTCTATATGAAATGAATCTTCTTTTCAATAAAAAAAAATTGAAGTAGTCATAATTGTTTTGAATGAGGGTCTGACCTTGTCGGCTAGCTAAATATTCCAGGTGATCAAGGATATTTTACGTCCAAAGATAATTAAAACTTAAATTTTAGTTAAAAAAATAAAAGTGAAAAAATAACAGGAGCGGGTGGGCCTCCCGCCTATGGTCGCCACCCCCACTATTGATGAGGCAGCGATTGTCACACATAGAGGGCTAAGTTTTCTCTCTCTCTCTCTCTCTCTCTCTATATATATATATATATATATATATTAGGTTTTGGCTATTTTTTGAAAAATGAAAAATAGAAAGAACAAAAGAAAAAAATCATAAAAGCAAAGGACAGAAATTTCCTTGATCAACTGGTGAGGTCAAGCACTTTTTTGAAACTAACATAGCCACTTTAGGTCAATATTTTAAAAAATAATAGCACTTCAAGTTCTTATCTAAAATAAGCTCCACTTCATGTCAATATTTGGAATTTTTTCTGGTCATAATTAAGTATAGAAATTTGTGGAAATGTTTAACTTGTTATTTGAAATGTTTAACCAAATGGATTTTTCTTAAGTGCGCGCATGATAATATTTCTAGAAATGAATTTCTGCTTTAAAAGTGTTTTTGAAGCAGAAATCTATTTGATAATTCAACTTTTGAAGCAGAAATCCGTTTGGCTACGCAATATCACATTTCTATTTCTAAAGTTTTTTTTAAGCCAATTCTACAAGTTAAAAAAGCTACTTTTCTTTTAGAAGTAGAAATCTTTCAACATCAATATCTCTTTTACTTCAACCTCTTTTCATTTTCAGCACTTCTCTCTCGAAATCATGCCTCCATCTTCACCGCCCATCGCCACCAATAGCTGCCCATCGTCGACCTCCACCACCCACTATTGATTGTTGCCACCCACCGCAATCACCCTCCACCTCGCCAATTGCCACTTGCTGTCGCAACTTTAAAATTAGGATTTTCAGATTAATGGATTATCAGGTTAATTATTTAACTAACCTGACTCGAACTCTCACAAGTCCATATCAAATCGCAACTTATGGTTCCATAATTAACATGCAAAAATTTTCAAATGGAGTCGCCACTAATCATTTTTTGATATGTTGATTAGAAACCTAAGTAAGGTGTCGGGAGAAATACCTCACTTCTGCAAACCAGAGATTATGGGATTCGGGGACTTGATTACACTAGTTAATTAAAACTAATGCCCTTTCTGTATCTTGAATTTCATGGAATATCCTAAGTTGACAATTCAGGCTAGGATTACTTTTAAGATCAAGTGAGGTATTCTTTTTTTGTTTTTTCACTTTTTAGATGGAATGTATGAAAAATATGAATGCAATGACAATGAATCAATAGTAAAAAGATGCAATGCAAGACTTATGGAATTGAAGCAATCTTACCCTAGGTGCAAAGTTAACTAATTAATTAAAACATGCAAGAATGACATAACATCCAAACAAGACATAATGCAAGAATATAAGCAACACTCAAACAATTATGCATTCAATTAGATTAAGCATGCAAAATGACATGGCAAATAAAATGTGACGTGGACCTGCAAATATATGATATGATGGAATATGAGATATGCTTCATGTATGAACATGCAACATGAGATATGCAACACATGCGACGTGCCAAGATTCAATGATATGGTAATAGCGCAGCATAGCATGATTGGACAACATCAACTACTTGGTTTAAGGATTAAAAATAAGCCCCTAAATCCAAAAGCAAACCGCCTCATGATAGAAACAACATATACAACAGTAGGGAAACATGTACCTTCCCTAACTTAACATCCAGATCATTCTGTAGCTGTCCACAATATGCCAATTTCCAGAAAGCAACCCTAGGAAACATCTTGAAATTGGTGCTTGATCTCTGACTTGCTAGCATTACTAAGTAGCTTCTCCAGCTCATCGCTCCCAAAAATTATGAGTAGCTTCAATATGATTTACATTCAATGACTTAATGCTAAGAGACCTATAACATGAATTTTGCAGTAGCACCATAATTAGAAATTTCTCATGCGAAGGCACTCTCATGAGGATCTTCCGGTATCATCAAAGGTCAAATATGATAATCAACAGACCAAAGTCTACAAGAACAGTTTTGCATTCAGATTTTCACAGAAGAACAAATCATGGAAAGGAAGATAACAATAATCAGGTGAAAAGGGAAAATACACACCTCTTTGACCACATCCAATTCTGACTGCAACTGCTGAATATAATTCAAAGCCTCGGTAGATAAATCACCCAATATCTGCATGTTTCTTCCCTCCAAATCTACAACAGACACATCACTCTCATCTCCACTCTGCATCTCCTCACCTTCCGCTTGTGAAATGTCATTTCGGATCACCAAATCCCTTGTCATGGAAGAGTCCAAGGAATTATCAAAGTTTCTCATCAAAGACATCCTGTACTCCGTATTCCACAACGTATACCCGGTGATGATGGAGAAGACGAGGAGCCGGCGGAGAGGCTGCTCGGATATATGTATCGTAATGGCGAACTGATCCAAAGGTAGAAGCCCCAGCATCGCGGAGATCGTCTGCTTCATCGAGCCCTTGGCAGAGTCGGAACGCTCTTGGAGATGACAGAATTGTCGAGCGGCGCAATCCGCTTGAGCATGTTGGCGATGACCGAGAAGCCCTGGTCGAGCGAGGACTTGCGCGTAGAGACGAAGTCGTCGGAGACGTCACCGCTGAGGCAGCTGACGATGGTGGAGGAGGGCGGGGGGCTGCGCCGGGCCGGCGCGGCATGGGAGGGGGCGGAGAAGAGGCGGTGGCCCTTGCTTCGGTGAGAGATTGGCGACGCGGCGGAGCACAAAGGCGCGGGCAAAGGTTGCCATGCGAAGAGAGGGCTCAAAGAGCTCGTGCCGTCTCCCTCTCTGGTTCAAAGGTTGCTGAAATCTCTCCACGATTGGCCCTCTTTCCTCTTTGCTTCCTTCTTCAGCACTTCGCTGGACACTCTCTCCCACTCGAAGCAGAAAGCAATATAATACTGCGTAGACTCTCACTCTATTCTCGGGAACTGCTAGGGCTGTGCCGACACTCGAGAGCTTCGAATTCAATTGGCGAGTTCACTCCGAAAAATGACTCTTTTTTGCTTCGCTTTCTTGCTCCCTCACAAATTTCTGTGGTAGAGTTGCACTTCTCTGCTTCCCTTTGATACTGGGAAGCCACTCTTTTTGCCTCGGCAAAGGTGATATTCATAAATCTTTTCAGAAAATATCACTTATCTGCGAGTATGCCTCATATTGAAAAATCCGCTATGCAGATCTTTACATTATTGCAGTTTATAAGCTTTGTCTCACTTCATATTTACAGGATAGTTTTGTCATCGCCAAAAAAGATGAGATTGTTGGAGAAACATCCCATAAAATATTTTGATGATTTCTAAACTATCCTTTGGTATTTGATTTACTTTTGGTGTGCAAATGTTTGATATATATGGCTAAGGATCACATGATGACCATCGGGCAAAGATAGCATGCAGTATAAAGCATTTTTGTGAAAACATATGCTGAGGACAACAAAAGATCTGATCGTCGATTATTAATATTTGAGCTTGAAAGATCCAGCCTACAGAGTTGTTTAAAGTCCAAACATGCAGATGTTTGTAAAAGAAATGCTAAAATAGTCGTTACTTAATGTAAGGGCACGAAGGGATACCTTTGAGGTTATCGGGAACAGTTATCTGCTCATATTAGAGTCTTGCAGAAAGCTGTCAACGTGGTACAGCAACTAAGCACCTATTTTAGGAAAGTCCAATTTGACTTTGAAAAAGCTATTCCAGCTTGAGAACAAGATGTCCCATCAACCTCCAACGGCTCTTTTGCTTCTTCATGGATGCTCAAATGGCTAGAATGCTTAGACTTATAAAAGGAGGAGATCGTGAAGGCCAGGGTGTGCCAAACAAATTTCATCCAAATGTTGCTCTAGAACTTTTTCTAGTTGTACAACTTGTGTTGATTGAAAGATCTTGTGATCTGTTGTGCTTTGTAATTGTGCAAAATTAAATGCACATTTTTGAGTAGTGAGGCTAGTAGTAAGATAGTATAATCTATCGTGTGAAAGATCGGCTCAAATATTATTTATAACTTGTGAAGTAGTTTACTAGTGTATTCTAGCCAGTGTTGTAACTGTTAGTTGTGTGGAGTGGACGTAGACTTGGTATATAAGTCACTATATATATGGTGTGCCAATCTTTTCTAAATTTTTACTCTATTCTGCACACACTCAGATACTGTTTCGTCAAATATTTGCTCACCCAATCTTTTTCATATTAAATTTCGATCTGCGAATTAACTGAAAAAGTTTCAAAACAACCTATTTACCCCCTCTAAATTGTATTGTTAGCTCCAATAGTCTCAGCTTCGAGCATTCTCAAGAAGTTATTATTAGCCTTTGAAGCACTAGGAGACATCGCCTCCGCGTACCCTTACTCTATTATCGTCTTCGAGATACAGGTAGGGCTTTATCTTCTAGCACACAGATCGAGTTATGTTTTAAGAAAGCTTAATGACTGACGTAGAATGCGTGATGCTTCGTATAGAAGGACACCTTGAAGTCCCCTCCCCCGGAAAATGAGACGATGAAGAATGCCTCAATGTATGCAATCGTTCTGACCACCGTCTTCTACTCACGCTGCAGATGCTTCGGATATGCAGCATTCGGGGACAGCACCCCAGGCAATCTATAAACTGGATTCGGGTTCTGCAAGCCGTACTGGCCGGTTGACCTTGCCAATGCTTGCATTGTGCTTCATCTGGTGGGTGGATATCAGGTACATTAGAAGGATTGGTTTACTGATGTACATTTTCATGTTCATGTCCAATTCAGCTCAGCATCACGTTCTTGCATGTGTATTTTTTACCGGTCGTTTCCGCGGCACTTTTCTTGATCAGATCTTCAGCCAGCCCAACTTCGGGGACGGCAGAGAGATGGTTCGCCTACAAATTCTCCGACAGCAGGTTCATGAACAATCACTACTCGTGCAAGCTCCCCCTGCCGCCAGCACTCCAGCTGAACCTCTTCAGGGTGGTGTTCAGGATGGCGTGTGTGGCGTCCGCGACCGCGTTGGCGATGCTCTTCCCTTACTTCAACTCGGTCCTAGGGGTGCTGGGGGCGCTCAACTTTTGGCCCCTAGGAGTATACTTCCCTGTGGAGATGTAATTTTTTTTTTTTTTGGATCTGTGGAGATGTACTTCAAGAAAAAGAAGATGAGGGCTTGGTCGAGGGAGTGGATTTTCTACAGGTCGTTCAGCTTTCTTTGTCTGTTGATCCCCATAGTCGGATTCATTGGGTCAGTTGGAGAACTCGCAATTGAAGAACTCAGCTGAGAAACTGCATTACAGCCTCGTAGTCCTCCAGCGATTTCTTTCAATTTTTCTTTATAATTTTTCCCTTTTTATTCTTTTTGGATATGTAGGGAGACTTTTTGCAAGTTGCTCATACCATATTGATATAATCAAAAAGAGATTTCTCTTGGTTCGAGATTTGACATTTGACCTAACGGACAAAAACCATACTATATGTGGAAAATAAGTCTAACTAAGTGAATTTCCTCTGGTTCATTGTCCTAAATAGCAATTGATATGGGATGCTTCTACAAAGTCAAAAATCTATCAACATGTTTATTTCGTCAAGCATTAACATGATAAATTTTTTTACAAGTGCAAAGTGTAAATGGAAATATATGGTACTTTTGCATAAAATGTGGCATAAAACCTTTGATTCAATGCATAATGTGATCCCTAAACTTTTAATTTGTTCAATATAATCCTTAAACTTTAGCATAATGTCCAATATTATCCCTAAACTTTTAATTAGTTTAATGAGAAAACATTCAATCTAGTCCATGGATTATGTAAAATTTTCATCGTCGTATTTGAACTTGAATTGATAGAAGGATATAATTAAATATTTTTCATACAATTCAGAGATCATATTGAATATGTATCAAAAGTTTATGGACCACAATAAATAAATTAAAAGTTGAGAGACGACATTACACATTAGTCTAAAGTGTATGGACCATACTGTACAGATTAAAAGTTTGTAGATTATATTGCACGTTGAGCCAAAGCTTCCTGGAAAATGTTTCCCCCAGGATGCCATTTTCCGTGAAACAAACGGAGCCTAAGTGAATTTCCTCTGGTTCATTGTCCTAAATAGCAATTGATAATGGTGCTTCTACAAAGTCAAAAATCTATCACATGTTTATTTCGTCAAGCATTAACATGATAAATTTTTTTACAAGTGCAAAGTGTAAATGGAAATATATGGTACTTTTGCATAAAATGTGGCATAAAACCTTGATTCAATGCATAATGTGATCCCTAAACTTTTAATTTGTTCAATATAATCCTTAAACTTAGCATAATGTCCAATATTATCCCTAAACTTTTAATTATTTAATGAGAAAACATTCAATCTAGTCATGGATTATGTAAAATTTTCATCGTCGTATTTGAACTTGAATTGATAGAAGGATATAATTAAATATTTTTCATACAATTCAGAGATCATATTGAACATGTATCAAAAATTTACGGACCACATTAAATAAATTAAAAGTTGAGAGACGACATTACACATTAGTCTAAAGTGTATGGACCATACTATATAGATTAAAAGTTTATAGATTATATTGCACATTGAGCCAAAGTTCATAGATAATTTGAGCCATTATCCTTTTTTATTTTATATTTTGTCCCCGTGCGGCAGGGGAAGGAGCACAAAGTACTCGTGGACTAAATTATGGAGAATGGGCTGGTGAATGGTCAGGTCCACTTGTCTAATGATAGAAGAAAGCAAGCAAGGAACAGAGAGCTTCACTTCTCCATTTTAAATATCTTTTGTATAGATTGGAACGCAAAAGCAGTGTTTTCCTCCTTCCAACTTTTTTTTAAAAAAAATTTCTAGTGAGAGAGAGAGAGATGGGTGAAGAAGATGATCAACAGTCCCCACTGCTCAAAAGCATTTCTTCTGCTGTGCATCCCAAGAGCCTCTCAAAAGAACTGGTAAGAATCAACACCAGCCCCATCATTACCTCCTCATTAGTTGAGACTTTCCTGGAAATATGAATGCGCCATTACTTGAACCATATCTTGATAAGAACTGGGAGATTGTCCTGGACCATGATCATGTCCTGTTTTATGTCTCTATCTTTTTGGAATTGCTCGCATGCGTGGAGAGGAAGCAGGTTTTTGTATGTTCAGACTCTGGATTTCTTGTGATTAGAGTAAAATGAAGAAGCAAAAGTTTCTGGAGCCTGTCTCATGTTCTGATCCTTGTTCTGTGGTTAATCAAAGGACAATGTTTGTTTTTTTTATTTTCCTCAGAGCCAGAACAATTCTCTTGCAAATTTATTCTGCTTAGTGCACTGGTTGAGTTTTCAAATACTTTCTGCGGTTGCAGAGAACTTGATAACGAAATCAAACGGATTGGTTTTCACTAAAGGGGAAAATACCTGCAAATTGTTTATGTTTATCATGCTACTTAGATGCCTAAAAGTTATTTCCGTATGAAGGGACACAATGGACTGCAGTGGCGCATATTATGACGGGAGTGATCGGAGCCGGAGTGCTTTCTCTTGCATGGAGTGTGGCTCAACTGGGGTGGATTCTCGGTCCTGTGTGCATGATATGCTTCGCAGGAATTGCTGTTGTCTCTACCTTTGTTCTTTGCGACTGCTACCGGTACCCTGATCCAGAATGCGGAACCACTAGAAACCGATCTCTCATGGAAGCTGCCAAGTTCTACTTAGGTACTAGCCATTTCCCAAGTGAATCATTGATAGGATAAGAAGATGCGACAGTGAACCATTTCCCTGTTGTGAACATTAGCAGAATCTGTAAGTCCATACATAGGCAGACAATTCTAGCTGTATGCTATGTAGGCTCGAGGACATCGAATATGTCTATGATGGGTTGCTCTTAAGAACAATCTATGCATGGAGTACGTTTCTCTAATAAATCCGGACAGCAGAATAAACAAAAGTCCTGAGGCTCTTGCCTCTTTGCATGAGGACAATTGTAACCTAGGGATGGAGTTTCAGGCTCTGTTTGCACACGAAGAAACAAGCAAGATATTCATAATTCATATGAAAAAAGAGGCAGGGTTAAGCAGGAAAAACGTTAAGCCGGCTCGAAGTTTCACACATTGATGCTTGATTATGATAGTAAAGGACCATCGCATTGCTTTACCAACAGATGACTATGACAGAGGCGGTAATATTTCAGGAGAGAAGCAGCAACACATTTGCAGAGTATTTGCGCAGGAAGGCCTATATGGCGCCGGGATTGCTTATACCATAACAGCTGCAGCCAGTGTGAGGTGAACTGCTCATACTATGAATCTTCAAAACCCTTTTCAATGCTTTTCCTGTCTTTCCTTTTCCGAATGTCTTTAATGGGCCTTCATGCATACCCAAATTCCAGACAACAGTTAAACGGCGCATTGAGTTGCATATTCCTGCATTAACATGTCTTCTATAACCTATTTATCATGATTCTGGAAACAGTTTGATTCTAGGTTGACAAAGATCTTTTATTGATGTAGGGCAATCCTAAGATCGAATTGTTATCATCAAGGAGGGCACAATGCTCCATGCCAATATCGGGATAGTTTCTATATGCTCCTATTTGGTGTAGTTGAGATACTATTGTCACAGATTCCAGATTTCCATAGTATCGGATGGCTATCAATTATCGCGGCTGCCATGTCCTTCTCATACGCTTTTATTGGGTCCGGACTCGGCTTTCTAAAAGTAATAGGTATAATCAGGAGAGGACCCAAATATGATTATAAGGAAAAAGGAAATATGTCTTCAATTTTGAAAGGCTTCAAGCTTTTAGCTTGTTGCTATAATGTGCAAAAAGTTCGGATTGACTCGCTTCGTTGCTGCAGAAAATGGAACCATTAAGGGATCTATCACGGGAGTCCCAGCTTCAAGTAATCTGGAGAAGTTATGGTTAGCCTTTGAAGCACTTGCTGACATTGCTTTTGCCTATCCTTATACCTTAATTGTTCTTGAGATACAGGTAGACTCTATCAAAACCACACGGAATCGGCTTTTGATACTGGTAGCCTAGTGTAGACATTTGAAATTCAGTCGTTCAAATGCAGGACACATTGGAGTCCCCTCCCCCAGAAAACCAGACGATGAAGGCGGCCTCATTGAAAGCGATTGTCATCACCACCTTTGTTTACCTTTGCTGTGGATGCTTTGGATATGCAGCATTTGGTGATGGTACACCAGGCAATCTACTCACTGGATTTGGATTCTACGAGCCATACTGGCTCGTCGACCTCGCTAATGCTTGCATTGTGCTTCATTTGGTGGGAGCGTATCAGGTACTATAGAAGGATGTACACGTGCTCTTTTACCTCCTAATGCTTTTGTTCACCTGTAAGTATCGTGCTACCGCATTAAAATTAGTCCAGCTGCGGAAAATTTTTCACTAGCTTAAGAGCAAAAATATTTTCGTGCATGTCTGAGTTGACACGCCGCCTTTTCTATGAACATGTTCATGTCGCAAGTGATAGCTTCCGCACTTTCCTACAACAAAATACTAGCTGTCGTAATTAGATAATTTCAAGCTGCAGTTGCTTTTTGTTGCTTCACCTCCGACCTCGTCACGAGTTTTTCTAACAAATAAAGGGTCACGAGACGTTCGACAACCTAGGATGACATTCCTTTCATGGGAGCTTCTTTTCCCTTCATCAGGTCTTTAGTCAGCCCGTTTTCGGGACAGCAGAGAGATGGTTCGCTCATAGATTCCCCCACAGTGGATTTCTGAAGAATTGCATCTCATTCAGGATTCCCTTGTTCGGCACGTTCCAACTGAACCCTTTCCGAGCGGTGTTCCGGACGGCATACGTCGTATCCACGACCGCGATCGCGATGGCCTTCCCTTACTTCAATTCGGTGTTGGGAGTGCTGGGGGCGCTGAACTTCTGGCCTCTGGCAGTATATTTCCCTGTGGAAATGTACTTGAAGCAAAAGAAGATTAGGGCATGGTCAAGGGAATGGATTTGCTATAGGACATTTAGCTGTCTTTGTTTCTTGGTCACAGTTGTGGGATTCGTTGGGTCGCTCGCAGAACTGATTGGGGCAAGTTTAGATGAGAAATCAATGTGAATGGGTTTGCATACGATGGACAAGCAGCATATAATTAAATAGGCGCTTCATTATTGATGAAAGATTTCTCTTCTATTTTTTTCTTTTTTTGCAATTTTTCCTCTATTTTTATCCTTTTGGGTGATGTCATGTGATAAAGTTTCGGAAGTTGCTCATAGAAACATTTTGGGGAAAAGCCTTTGCAACTTTGGGAAGCAACTTCGATCTATAAACTACGGCTTTGTAAAGAATTTATGCTAGTTCTTTTTCCAAAAAAAGAAAATAATAATTTTCAAACTTTTTGCCGGCGACCCAAATTGTTCCTCGGCCAAGGTCACGCAACCTTAGACGACGTTGGCCGATAGCTAGATCTAGACTTGTCAGTCCCTCGCTCGTGACGTTGTGTGAGGTGGGGACATTTTCGTGATTATGAAAGTCGAGTGTGGGCAAAGTTGGAAGAAGAAAATTGTATTTGCATTTCAAAAGTACTCAAAGCATCTTTAAAAATGAAATTGAATTTTCTCAAAGCCCTTCAAAAAAAAAAAACGAAAAATAGTACACGATATTTACATCTGCCCGGGGGACATTGAAGCCCAAAATCCCTGGCAAAAATAATTTTCAAAAACGCACCCATAGTATGTTATTCTTTATCAAAAGTGGGAGTCGGAAGAAGACAATTTTTTGCTTCTCCTGATTTCTTTTATCTTTTTCTACTTAGGTAATTCACTTTTTTTTTTCTAAAAAGGCTGTTCTTATCATAACTTTTGCTAAAATACAAATAAACTATTTAAAGAGCAATCTTCAAAATCGCTACATCTGTCTTTATATGTTCCGAAAGAAAAATCCCATATCCTAGCGATAATAATTAGAATATAGAAAAGAAGATATGCTGTTTCTCTTCGCAGGTCGAGGAATTCGGGTATATATTCAATTTAACCTTTAAATTATATAAAAATATTCAATATTATCCCTAAATTTGAATAAATAAAAGGACAACATGGAATATTTTCATATGCTCCGGGGACTAAGTTGAACATGCACCAAAAGTCTATAAACTATATTGAATAAATCAAAATTTTAGAGATCACATTGCACATTTGGCTAAAACTTAAGGACTACATTAAAAAAGTGAAAAGTTCATGAAATACATTACATATTAGGATAAAGTTTAGGGACCATTTATGTCATGATCCCTCATATAAAAATTAGGATTCGACTCCAGTCCCTAAACAAGAATACCATTAGCATAGTTGTATATTCACATCGCTCGTGCCGATTGCATGGCTTTCTCCAAGAGGTTATTAGGGATATGCTTACAAATGGGTTTGGAGCTCTTAGATGTATGGTCAAATAGACGAGGATCGATTTCAATTTTTCAATGATCCGGGCCATACAAACTTGATCCTCTCACCTTTTTTTTTTTTTTTTGAAGTGATGAGCTTCATCTCATCTTCAAGAGTCCTTAAGTTCTCTAATTATGTTTAAATCATCCTCTTGCATTGCTCAAGGCATATTAAGGCGCCCGTGGCGTGTAATATGTGTGTTTCTATGTGTGTGATTTATTTAAATAAATCTTAATGAACCTTGGAGGCATCAAAATAATATGTCTTCGAATTATATCAATAAACTTTGAGTAAGATGTATGTTGTGATGCCACATTAAATTTAATGATCATCACGCGTATATGTCATGTTTAGAATTTAGAGCGTGTTCATAATTTATATTCTAGGGTCTTCCTATTTCAGGCAATGCATGTTCGCCTTAAAATACATTTGGATTTATTGAAATGCATTGTTTTCATAAATGAAATTAAAAAAAAATGTTGTTTGGGTTTCATATAGATTGTGTGTAGACTTTGGGTTAATTAGTTTCATATCATGAAATATACGTCATTTAGAAAATCATACAAATAATTTTAGTTAAATTGCATTACTGGCATTATCCACACAGCGTATATCCTTTATAATGAAAATCAAGAATATTCTGGCTAGTTTATTAGGTCACATTAGAGTCCTAGAATTTAAATCCGTTATTTTACAATAAAAAATAAAATAGCACTTCATGTAGTTTGCATTACAGAATTAATTCATCATTCACGATTATCTTCATGTCAATCATAACTTACCTTATTAAAATATTAATATGTCATCTTGCACATAGGATTTGGAATGCATGTTCATCCAACATGTAGATTCCTAGGGTTAATTTGGTCTATTGTTAATTAACAAAAGAATTGAATTAATAGGGATAAGCAAATCGAACCGAACGGACCGGATCGGACCGATGGTCCAGTTCCTAGTTCTTAATAGTGGAAGCGGTGTCCGGGTAGTCCGGTTCTCAGTTCCAGAGTCATAAGACTAGACCAAACCGGCCAGATCGGATCGAAGTTTTTATTTTTATTTTTTAAAGTAATCCTAAATCTAACGTTGTCTCTTCTCGATTCCAGTAACCCCTTGTTGTCTACACATTCATGTACGTTCACTGACTGCCTCCTTTTTCCTGTCATGAATTGTTTGGCTGTCTAGTTGGTTTCGTGGAGTTAACGCATGGCGGTAGTTTATCCGTATAGCCAAATCTTATGCATAGTATGTCTCAACCATTTTGTTCTAAAATCATGTGCGATTGCGAGACTCAAGTCCTATGTAAGGTACGGAAGATGCTGTGCAGTGAAGTATGGCTAGAGAGTTGAGAGTCATATTCCTAGAAGATAATGTTTTAATCGATTCCATTGGACCGCCCGAGAACCGATCTGGCTCCTAATTCCAAAAATTGGGAACCAGACCGAACTGGCCCGATTCCCAGTTCTTGAGGGGAACCACTCACCCTTATGAATTAGAGTATCTCAATGTGGATTGCATTAATTAGTTAGATTAACTTCAAACCACGCATTGCATGTTGTGTAGTGAGTCACATGTCATTAGGAATTTTAACTAGTAACCCATATTTTAAGTTAATCATGTCTAATTCCATGCAGTTTAGGAGTCATTATGCATGTCTTGTAGCCCTACCATGCATGTCATTTAATAAGTTAATTAGCACATGTATGCATGTTGATTAACTGAGGAAATTACCAAAGAAAAATTAGTATAGATTGCATATTAGTTTGTCATTAATTCATGCGCAATATTCATGCATTTTGAAACCTGGTGGTGATGGATAGTGATACATTGCTTTAAATATTCTGCAATATATTTAGGCTCACGCTATTTTCATTCCTTATTAGCCCCGAACACCGCATATCGCATTAATTTTACTACATTAATGCTTGCATTCCAACTCTTAACTTAAAGATTATTTCTTTCCTTTTTTTTTCTTCATTTTCTTTTGTTCCAATTTTGCTAGAGACAAAACTACCTCCTCTCAAACAACATTTGTTCCGGTTAAATGTGGGGCCTACTCATGATTTGATATTATTTCTTGCCTTTTTTCTTCTTCTTTTTGATTTTTTTCCTTTTCTTCTCCACTTGGAACAAAATCATTGTTCTCATCTTCCAAAAGAAATAGTTTATTTAATTAGTAGATAGCTAATTAATTATTGTGTTGATGAGTTGATATTTCTCTTTCTTTCTACTAAGAAACTACAAAAAATAACCTAAGCATAAGTAAGAGTGAAAAGAATCATTTACCAGCTTTTATACGCAATTCCTTCAATTATAATACTAATATGTCATTACGTTGTTATCCGTGTATTTGAACTGCTCAACTTTCATTTCACTTGGTGAATGCAGTAGTCTTATAACTATTTATATTTGATGCCATCATTGCATGATGTTTTAAAAGATACTTTCAAAAAATTAAAAATGCAACAAAGTTAAGCATATAAATTGAAACGAAAGAAAGGGATGCGGGCAGTTTTATCTTTTAGTAAAAAAAAAAAAAATTGGCAAAATCTTTTAGTGAATTGAAACAAAAGAAAGCAAAGAAAAAAGGAAAGAAAAAACATTAAATCAAGAGTGGGACTGACAAGGGATAATGTAGTCAAATCAACAAGATATGATGTGTCACGAGTTAATAAGGGGTAGAAATAGCGCGAGCCATTTATTTACTGCTCCGATTATTGGGTGTTACTTTATTATTTGCAAACCCGCATGATCATCCCATGCACGTAATGGCTTAAGATTAAAATTGGCCAAGCTGCATGCCAAACTGACTAAATGGAGTACTAAGTTGCAGTCGGTAGGGCTTGGAGAGCCTGCGCTGAGCATCACGCTTAGTAAATCCGTCAGCTTTTCGAAGGTGGCGAGACCGAGAATGATCCGCATCTTGTGCTTGGAAGGCCACAGATGAAATTTTTATCTTTTTTGGTTTTTCAAGCCTTGACGAACAGATTATTCAGGATCCTTGTTCCGAAAAAAGATCGTGAAAGTCACTATCCTGTCTGTAAAGATTAGGTAGATCTAACTGTTTGTCAACAAACAATAACCGCCCATAAATATTCTGAGGGTTTATCTGGTTGCCATGCCAAACGTTCACTTGCTTCAATAAAACCTCCCGTGCGTCTCTGTTTACCTCAAGTTTCACTGAAAGAGTTGATTTTTGCTTCCAGTAGCGGAAACACCCGAAAGATTCAAGAACATCTCAAAAGGTGAGCCTCTTTCTTATGAGAATACGAGGAAGATCTGTGGATCTGAACTTTGGGTTTTGCTTGCACTGTGATTTCTTGCGTGAAAAGCAACTTCTTTCCTGGACAGGGAAAAGCATTGGAGTTCTGTTCAGTTTTGGATCTGCAACTGTTCTTGAGCAGGCAATACTGGAATTTGTGGGGCGCTGGGGATTTATGAGGCCTCGTTCAGGTGCTTTCCTAGTGGATGGCAGATTTTATTTTCCAGTAGTCCGAACCTCTTCAGGCTCTTCTATCGGCAAGATCGTAAGTACGATCCCCGGTTCATTCTTCAATCTGGCGACACAGGCAAAGACCTTCCCGAGTCGCTTAGGGCATGTTTGCTTAACACGCGTCATTATGGGGGATGGATGTCAATGTCATCATATTCATATCGGAGTCATCACTACCGAAGTTCCAATGCTACTACAGCCTTGCCTTTTCTCTTCCAGTTTCGAATTACTCAGTGTCGTGCCGTGTCTCGTACACGTGTCGAGCTCTTTTTTGGATCAAGAACTGCCATAGTTTGGTTGTGAGCTCTTCGTTTATGTTGGTCAGGGCTATGTGAATCCTGTGAATTCTGAGAAGTGTATGGAAAGTGCAATGGTTACTGATGCTGGAGATTGAATGACCATTCTTCTGGAACGAGTGGAAATCTCAGATTTACTTGAAAAGTTCTCTTACTTCTAACCAAATTCTTTCTGTATGACCCCAAATCGTCGAACATACAGATTTCAAGTCTAAAATGGCGCTAAATTTGTAAGAAATTGAATCATCAAGAAGGGGTGGAATTATAGTGATCCTATCTTTATCATTAATATCCAAACATATCACATCTAGATTCCTCGATCTTCCTTACAGTTTGAGAAACAAAGGAGGGATCTGGAAAATTCATATATTTCAAGGACCATTTTGAGCATAGGACCCAAGCCAACGCTCTGAAAGCTTTAAGATCTTATCTGTTGGAAGTGATGCACATAGAATTTTCGATGCATGTGAAGGTGCATATGATCCATACGTGACGCTGTCGTTGAACTCGTCATTCACATGCGGTGATCAAGTATCAGTTTTATCGTCGATTTGGATGAACAATGGCTGCCAGAAGAAGTTCCATACTTCCTGAGGGCCTGCGCGATGACGACGGCGCCCCAAGAGGACGGGTGAGATATTTCAAGTAATAATGATTGTCGCCGAGCTGAGTGAACCTTTTGTGATTCTTACACCGAAATACTCAATGCAGGGACCTTAAGTAGCTGCATCGCTCATATCCTCACCGCGGTCATCGGATCAGGAGTTCTGTCCTTAGCGTGAGTATTGCGCAACTGGGGTGGATAGCAGGGCCGGTTTATTTGCTTTGTTAGCGGCCGTGACCTATGTTTCCGCTTCCCTGCTGTCCGACTGCTACAGGTCCCCAGACCCCGTACCGGGCACGAAATTACTCTTATGGGGACGCTGTTAGGGTGAATCTAGGTACTACTACATTGAACCTATCCTTGTCCTGAGAAGATCTAGGTAAATCCCTTGCGCGCGGATTCTAAATTTCCACATATGGCTTTACACATTTCAGGTGAAACACAGATGTGGTTTTGTGGTTTCCTTCAGTATCTGAGCATGTACGGTGCAGTATCGCCTATGTGATAACTACGGCTACCAGCCTGAGGTAAACATCTATCGGAGAAGATCGGTTTTGATGTAACTAAATGTGTTTTCGTCCTATTTTGACTCAAGAAAAAAAAATTTCCGGGTTGAAATCTGTAGGTCGATTCATAAATCAGCCTGTCATCACAAAGATGGGCAAGGGGGATCATGCGAGTACGGGCAGGAGGTTTATATGCTGATATTCGGAGCAACTCAGATCATGATGTCGCAGATACGCGACTTTCACGTATAGTCTGGCTCTCGGTTCTTGCTGCGACAATGTCCTTCTGCTACTCCTTCATAGGATTTGGACTAGCATCACGAAAGTAGCGGTACGTCCCGGAAATTCACTTTGATAATTCCTCGAGCGCGGCAGAGTTTTAACCTCTACTGGCAAAGCTATCTATTTCAGTTCCTTACTTTCTTGGCATTCAGTCTGTTCCGAAGATCCTTGTTTTAAGGTTGACAGATTAAAAGAAAGCTACTGTATAATCTCTGTACTCCTATGTTCTATTCTATCTGGAGAATAAGAAGATTAAAGGAGGAACTGTTGGATCATGAGCTGTTTTGCGTTTCTAACTCCTCGTGCCGCGGCTTCAGAAAATGGGATTATCCTAGGAAGCATCGGCGGAGTCCAGCCGCAATCCTGCCAAGAAGACGTGGCTTGTGTTTTCAAGCGATGGGCGCATGCTTTTGCATACACCCGTACTCGCTTGTTCTTTCTGGATACAGGTAACCGTCGTCATTTTTCTCAATTGTACCATTGTTACCACTGAGTATCAGTTGGGGAGCTCAGCTATGCGTACTAAAACAAAGGCTAAGTGAATGACCTAACTTTGCCTTGTTGAATGAAGGACCTCTGAAGTCTCCCCCCTGCAGAGAACAAGACAATGAAGAAGGGCTCGGCAATAGCCTCGTAATCCCTCACCTTCTTCTACCTATGCTGCGGTTGTTTCGGATATGCAGCCTTTGGAACCTCACGCCAGGCAGTCTCTTGACTGGTTTCATCCTTCCACCCACACGCCCTCATCGATTTCGCCAATCTTGCGTTATCCTCCACCTTTTGGAGGCTACCAGGTATTTTGGCTGAACTCACAGCTTCGAATGGCTGTCGAAGTTCTTCCATCTACTATTTGGTTTGCTCACTTTTATTTTGATGTGCGCGATTTTTACAGCTAGACAGCCAGCCAGTCTTTGCGAACTTGGAGAATGGTTCAGGAATAAGTTCCTGAACAGTGACTTTTTGACAGGTTCTACAGAGTAAGGATCCCGTTGTTGGCCAAGCTCTTCAGTTGAATCTCTTCAGGCTGTGTTTCCGCACGGTCTACGTGATATCCACAGTCGGGATCGCGCTCATCTCCCTTACTTCAACTCGGTCCTTGGAGTGCTGGGGCGTTGAACTTCTGGCCCCTGGCAATATACTTTCCAGTGGAAATGTACTTCCGGCAGAAGAACATCGAGCCTTGACCCAGAAATGGATCATCCTCGGGATATTCAGCTCCATCTCTTTTCTGGTGACCGTCGTTGGATTATAGGGTCTGTCCAAAATCTAGTTAGTGTCAAACTTAGGGCATAATAGACGCTATGGTACCTCCGTCCAATGCAGAACTCTCTCCATTTTGTTCATCGCGGTACGTTGCGGATTCATTTGACGTAAGTTCATTGACTTTTCCGCAGTTGAAAAATACTTCGAGTTTGTGCGATGATTCCAATCATCCCTCCCTCCCATCCCTCCCTCCATCTTCTGTCAGAAAATTCTTTTTGCTTCGTCCCCCGGTGTTCAGAAGATTGTCTCAGCCCATGAGAGGCTGTTTTTCTGAAAAGCCAAGACCCCTTTTTTCCATTTGCCGCAAAAGCACGAAGCAAGCATGGATCTCCATTTGCCTCGTAATTTCTATCGAACCTCACTTAACGACAGTGGTAGTAATTAAGCATTCATAAACACATTGGGCGGCGATGAGCGGAAACCCTCCATAACCCAGAGGATGCAGGGAGAAGGAGGGGCGCCAAAAAGATGCACATCAACTACTTTTAAAAGTTTAGATGCATCTATACTGCATTTTTACCATCCAGAATTTGATGATCCAATGGACGCAATAGTAGTATATGGAGTTTAATAACAACCGAGAAGACAGGGAGAACAGTGAAAAGCCACCTACACTCAAAGCCAGTAATGAACAGACTGGTGAAAAATGAGTGCATGTTGCAGATTATTACAGACATACAAAGGCAAAACCTACCTGAATAAGGCTAATCCTCTATTCTGTTATTCCGTCGTTCTGTTTTTTTGTGTAACGAATCTATTTGCCAACAAGAAAGTATTATCGATCAAGCGAACTAGGATGACGAGGAAAAGTGTCCAGCCAGGACTGCAAGTAAGGTGAAACACAAGAAATTTGAGCAACCGAAATTCATTTATAGCAAAGAGTGAGAGAATAAAATTAAAAGTTTTAGCATACCACCTCCAGTTGCTCTTCAGTGAATGACTCTGTCGAAGAGTCCATGTGTCTGCCATGAGTTCCGTCTAAACTCGGCAAACCTGCTTTTGTCACGGTGGATTTCACGGAAGATGGGCTCCCGGCTAAATCGTGACAGTAATGTAACATGCTCAGTAGCCCAACTGCAGAGTAAACCAAAGAAAACAAAAGAGTTGTCAAAGAGAGAATTTTCGCATAGGAAATATCCAGTGAAGATCTGGTAATCAAGATATCCAGCTTAATTCGATGTTTGTCCTCCCTTCCCTTAAGAGAGTACAATGTGAAGTAACGAATACAGAAGGGAAATGGCTTGATTTGCGGGAGGTGGGGGGCTCGTGCGGGGGGCGTAGGGGCTGGGAAGCCGGGGGGCCAAAGGAGAGGAGAGAACCAGCCGCGGGGCGAGGTAAGCGAACGAAAAGAAGCGGGGGGGGGGGGGGGGGGGGGGGAGAAACTCTCTTAAGGGCACGTCGGTAGACGGAGGGGGAGGGAGGGTGGGTCGTCTACTGCCACCGTTTTGACGGCAGGGAGGAAGAGGGAAGGGAGAGGGAGGGAAGGAAGGGAGGAGAAGGAGAGGGGAGGGGGGAGGGGGGGGAGAGAGAGAGAGGAGGGAAGGGAAGGGGAGGGGGAGAGAGAGGGAAGGGAGAGGAGGGGGGAGAGGAAGAGAAAGAAGAGAAAAGAGGAAGAGGGGGGGGAGAAGGGGGAGGGGGGGAGGGGGAGGGGGAAAAGGGGGGAAAGGGGAA
>JAGVVM010006301.1:0-20244 GCA_019149425.1 Psidium friedrichsthalianum
TTTACGAAACCATGGCAAGACCACCGCATGGGCAAGCAGTGCACAGAGAGCCATAAGTCCAGTAGAGCCCCTTCGATAACGTACAAGGAGGGAGTGGGGGGGGGCTTACCAAATGGAGGGCTAGGAATCAACGGTGCTAGAAGGGCGGGCGTCAGGCACGAGAGGGGCAGGGCAGACTGCAAAACGCAGCGGACGCGCGAGAGGGGGGCAATGGATTCGTAAAAGTATTGAAATCCACAAGAACTAGCATGTTTAATGGAGGACTGCATCTAGGTGCTAAGAATAAATCTTGTCGCCAAGAACGTCAGAGGTAGAATGTAAATGAGCGAATGGAGAACTCAATCGGGGGAGGTAAGGCAGTTGGTATCCGGGACTTCAAGCAGCGAGCTTGACATAGAAGTGGCTATGGAAGAATGGGCCATCAAGAAAGCTGCCGGAGACAGTGAGCAAGCTGAGAGGTGACACAAGAAGCAGGCCTGGCACAGAGGTCAGGTATTGTGGTGTGCGTCCGTGTTGTGAAGGGGGTCGAAGGAAGGTCGCGGAGCTGAGTCTACTGGGGAGCTGAAGGTTGTTATGTTGGAGGCGAACAACTACTGAGAGAGGGATGATGAAGTGACGTGTGGACGGGAAAACAGGCGTCCGACGTGTGCGAAAAGTGGACAACGTTTGGGGTTGCAGGCGGAAGATGGGGGCGGGGGGAACAATAGGGAGCGGAGGGGAGTCAGGGCCGGGACGTGGTGAGACAGTGGAGTTTAAGAGACTCTGCCAGTGTGGGGGTGTGAGGAGTAGTGAAAATTGCTGGAGGAGAAGGAGGGTCGCTTGGAAGGGAAGAGAAGAGATGTGAGGGAGTGGGGGGGGAGCGATGCCGCTGCGAACTTGGGTGGAGGGAGGGAGGAGAGTAAGCGTTGGCTGCAAGTTGGCACAAGATCAGAACTGACAGGGGGGGAAAAGAATGTTGAGTGGGGGGATGCGTGGTAAAGGGGTTCTTTATCCTTGTGGATGTGGGACGTTGACTTGTACTTGGCAAGAGGATGTGAGTAGGATTGATTGGGGAAGTGTTGACAGGATGGCATTTGGGAATGTTGAACGAATAGTCTATGATTTGATGTTGACAACTTGAATTGACTTGCCGATCGGAGTTTGTACGTGTGGGCCCAATGGCACCGGTCGGGGTCCGAGCGCAGGGAACTAAGTTCGGACGTGGAATTGATTTCGTCTAGTTCGAACGTTCACTCTCATAAAAATTCTAATTCATCGAATGTCTAAGGACTGGAGCATGGGATTACCGGGGGGCAGGTGTCGAGGTAAGTTTTCCATTTTCACTTGCTTCTTCCGAGTACACCGGCTGTCTGCCGCTTCTGGCGACTTTCATGAAACGGAATTCCATTGTCTCCATTGGTGTTCTCCTACTAATGTCGATTGTCGCAAGTCTGTCGTGGGGGACGATATCCACTTCGGTGGGGGAAAGGTGCAGACATGTTGGCACAGGATGGTACAAATACAGACGTCTGTCAAGGTAGTCTCGCGGACCACGGGCGGGCATACTTTTTGCAGAATTTTCCCAGGTAGCCTTTCCCATTTTGGCTCGGGGTCTATCCGGGGTAGCTAATCCTGAGGAGTGCGATCAATCAGGAATGCACTAATGAAGTGTTTTCGCATTCATTTATGGAATTCCAATTATAAATGGAGTCGAATTTTCAGAACTGTTCACAGAAAATCTTGTTCTCTTGAGTCATCTCTTGGGAAAAGCATTCATAGGCTCGACCGTACTGTACTGGTAGTATTTCAAAGTGACAATTGTTCTGCGGTGGCTTGATCAAGAGCATATGAAGGCCAAATCGATGGACTTCAGAGCATGAGTTTAAACGTCTTATTTGTTCCCATTGACCCACAGTGATGGTTCACGTTGAACCCATGCCTGGATCTTGATGTTATGTAATAATATTCTAAACAATGGGAGGTCCTAGCTAGTCAGATTGGAGGTGCTCATAACATTGACAAATAGCAAGTTCCACATTGATCCGACCTATCAAAGTTCGCTGGAGCATTTGGCAATATTCTGCAGTAATGAGCACGTTTTCGTATTGATGTAAGCAAATCCGCCCACTGATTCTCTCCGTGTTCCCTAGTTTTCCTCGTTTTCGTCGTCTCTTGCTGTTGGTCGAGGATGAAGACTTTGAAGTTCCTTTGGACTCATATTACTCGCGAATTCCATTAATAACAATGACTTTTTCTTGGTGTTTATTCTCGTGCAAATTCTTGTGTGGTGAAAAATTCTGCATTATTCCAAGTAAACTATTCGGATAAAGATCGGACTCTGTATAATAAAGAATTGCGGCATCACACATAATACTTCGAAAATCTCTTAAATATCTTAACAAAATCTACCAATTGAAAGTTATGCGAAGAAATAGATCGTCACGGTCTCGAGTAACCCTCACACTTACAGAGATTTTCGAGTCTTAAAACACGAGCCTTTTAGAAAAAAAACGGGTGAAGTTCTCGAGGTTGTCTTAAAGGTAATCTTCTTCTTGCATCCGGTGAACAAAGGGATGTTTTGTGTTAGTCATCCTGGTTAACTCTTTGGAGTTGTACTTACATGATATAGTGGATAGATATTGAGATCCAAGAATTTTTAGCAACAGAAAACTACAACAGAATGATGCCAAAACGTAAAATTTCTACCAACCCTTGTTGCACCATGAGTTTGTGCTCATGATCGAGAATAAGACAGAATTCGAATGTTGTCATGCTCGCACTGGCATGGATTCAATGGATCCAGCGAACCAACATTGAATAAAAACCCTTTTTTTGTGGCATTTACATGAAAAAGGAAGGAAGAAGATGAAATACTGCGGAACGGCGAAGAGTAGTTTGGATGCGAGGGTGACGTAGTAGCGTTCCACCAATGAAGAAATTCGTAGTAGGTGCAACGATTTCCCCTTCACACTCTGTCAGTCAAGGGAAAGAAGGAAAGCCCACAGCTTTGCTTTTCCCTTCGCAGTCTCTGTCTTCACCTACCTCCTCTGCTCCGAACCCCAAACTCCCATCGCACTTCGATCGAAAGTCTTTTGAAAAGAAGCGAAAAAGACCAATCTTTTCTCCCACCCGTTTCCTCGTTTAGCCATCTGTATTTGTTCGAGTTGTCATGGAGTTCCCTGCAATCCCAAGATTTCCAGATTCTCGTGGGTGTGCGCGGTGGCTCTCTTCGCCATTGGAGTTGCTGCCGCCTACCTCAAATCCACCAAGAAACCCAAAAGGTTTGATCTTTTTCAGTTCTCCGTGCCTCAATTTGTCTTCACGGATGTGGGCATTCGTTGCATCATCAGGCTATTTGTTGTTGCAATTTGGGATCTAAGTCGAATGCCAGTTGCTACGAGTCGGAAGAGTGAGAGGTGGTGTTATTGTGCATTTATCAATTTCCTATCGCATGGCCCGATAGCTCCTCAAGTTTGACTGTGAATTTCAATCTGATGCTTTCTTTCATTTGGGACTGTGCCTCCCGTCAGAGCTGGTCCTGTGGATCCATGAAGCAATATCTTGGTGTTGGTTTTTGTCTGTTTGACTTGTTCACTTACTGGCACTCCTTGCATTTGGTTTTTCGTGTACTTTCACTGGTTTTATTCTCTCAAATTTCTAATGAGAGATTACACATGGAACGAAAATTGTACTGTGTTCACCGAAAAACACGAGAGTCCTGCGTGATTTCACTTAGGAGGGGCTGACCTCGACTACTCAATTTCAGCAAATATTCTATTGAATTTGTAATTTGTAATGCGAAAGTATTGCGGTTGTCAAGCTCCTTTGCGTTGTCTGAACTATCCTCTAGATTTGTGTAGGAGCTAAATGTGAGTATCCTGTATTAGGTTCCTGCTCTCCTTGTTAATTTACTATGCTGATATCTACATTACGATGTAATGTTTCATCTCCTGGCCTGTTGTGTTTCAATTTTGATCATAATGTGCTTGCTCTGCATAAACTTGAATTACTTGCATTTATTTGTAGGATGTTTGGATCCTGAAGAATTCAAGCAATTTAAACTTGTCAAGCGGACGCAGCTAAGCCACAATGTGGCAAAGTTCACATTTGAACTTCCGACGCCTTCTTCTGTTTTGGGTCTCCCCATCGGACAGCATATAAGTTGCAGGTTACTTGGCTTTTGTCTTTTGTCCTCCGTTTCTTGTACCAACTTCTTTGCACTATGTGTCGCTGGTCTTTCATATAACTTGCTTTTGTTTCAACTCCAAATGTGATGCTAGCACAATCGAATTGGCAGCGAAATGGCTTCATAGAGGAATGATGGACGTCTGCTAATAGTGTAGAATATCCAATATGACAAATTAGCACCATTTTAAATCTAATCAGCATAAAAAATAAGTATTGTGGAAGGCCTCTTAAAGATGCTACTGTAGTAATTTTTGGTAAAGAATCAGTTTGCTTGAATACAACATATGGTGTATATGAATCATATGAACGCAACAATCCAACATAAATACCAGCTCTATCTTTCATCAGTTGCCATGCTTGCTCTCTAACTAGCAATGCTATTTGCAGGGGCAAGGATAGCCAAGGTGAGGAGGTTATCAAGCCCTATACGCCAACTACCTTAGACTCTGACGTGGGACACTTTGAGCTGGTCATTAAGGTAGTTATTTGTGTCATATTGATTTCATCCGCAATTGGTTGTTCCATTCTGAACAGCATTCTTCTTTGGCTGATTCCTGTATCAGATGTACCCACAAGGAAGGATGTCACATCATTTCCGCGAGATGCACGTGGGTGATTATCTCTCCGTGAAGGGACCAAAGGTAGTCTTTTTCTTTGCTTGTCAACATAGAAAATGCCGGTAGCACTGTTCTTGTTTCTGAACTTGGGACTTGTGTGAGGCAGCATTTTTCTGATTGTTCTACCACATCTTATTTAGACTCGCTTATCAATCTAGACTGCTGGACCTATTATGCGGAATTAGATTTTGTATCTTTAGTGATAAGAGGAACATAAACTCAGCCTTTATGTTTGATTATTGCCTTCTCTTATTTCTGATACATATGTTGTAGTGTAGTTTCTTTTGGACGTCGGAAGATACTTATCTGGCACTTTACATTGTAATTTCTTTTAGGTAGTCTCTTTGTACTGAAATTAGTGATAGATATGCCTTGCCAGAACTCCTAGCCTGGAGGTCTAAACTTTAATTAAGCTGTCATCTTACTGTGTTACAGTTTAAATCAGGTAACACTGATTATCATGCTAGAGAGTATGTGTTCTTGAGTTTTCCTAAGGCTATAGAACAATTCTAGCAAGTATTTAAAACATCAACTTTACATTATTCATACATTATGCATTTTCCTAATCAGCCTTCATCTGTCATCTTGATCCCTTATATAAATATGTTGGCACTCTCTTGTGTGCCGACACTTTCATGCTATGTAGTTGAATACTGGAAATCGCCTCATCTGATTGCAAGTTGTGCAATAGCTGCAAAATCTCCTTTTTTTCTTCTCTGTGGTCTAAAGCCTGGCTGAAGCTTTGATTTTCTGATTTGTAGCTTTGTCCTTTTGTGCTTCTATAACTTTGCAAACTCCCCACTGGTCTGGCTACGTTGCTGTGATTTAGCTGCGCTGCTTTTCTAACTTACTGGACTGAAAGGTGACTGCTTGCCACTTGGTCTGCCCATGAGCTGATATCAAAATGTAGCTGCTTCTGCTTATACTTCACATGATCATGGATTAATACATCTGTCACGCACTGAATGCTGATTAGTTCTGAATGGTTTTGATGTTGTCATTTGAAGAGAGTGTTTCAATTGATCTTTGCTGTTATTCAACCTCTGCAACATCTAGTTATGTCTGTAGCAGTATTCGCCTCGTAAATATTGTTCATTGTAAAACATTGAACTTCAAGTATTGGTGTGAGATTCTTATTCTTTAGACCATAGATGCTTCCTCCCATTCATGTCTTTAAGACTCTCAGAACAACACATGATCTCTTATATGAGTCCTTCTTGGGCTTTTTCCATTCAGGGACGTTTCAGGTACCGACCTGGCCAAGTTAGAGCTTTTGGGATGCTTGCTGGAGGCTCTGGCATCACTCCAATGTTCCAGGTCATTTTTCTTGGTCACAATGTGAACTGCATCAGTAGTTTTGCAGCATTGACGTGTAATTTGATCAAGTATGATATATTACCATCTTAAGAGGTTCTGTTCCACTCTGTTCCTCATTACAGGTTGCTCGGGCAATACTAGAAAACCCAAAAGACAAAACGAAGGTGCACCTTATCTATGCCAATGTGACTTACGAGGACATTCTTTTGAAGGTAATTGACTATCCTTTCCCCGTATAACTTTTGCTGCTGTTAAAATCCCTGAGCTCTCATAAGAATATGGCTATTCTCTTTCAAATGCATCGCGCTGTCTCTCAAGGGTAATTGCCCCGCTGTTCACAAAAGCAAACTGGACTAAAAGCATCCGTGTAAATGCTTGTCCTGTGGAAGTTTGAGAATCATGCCAATCGAAGCAACTGAAGTAGAATTGTGTGCATAGCTTTGAACATCGATTTGTGAAATCTTTCTGGTGTCTCAATTACCCAAATCTATTTAATTGCCAAATACCCATATCCAATTTAACCAATGAGTAAAATTGTAGCCTGGTCTCTTTAATAGCTAAAAGCAGTTACTAGAGGATCAGTAAATCGTGTTTGGGGTGGCTGAACAAGGATAAAATTGAGACATAAGCTGCTCATATTGGCCTTGATTGAAATTAAATTCTTTGCTTGATGCAATTATCACTTTATTGTAGGAGGAGTTGGAGGGCCTTGCTTCTAGCTATCCAGATAGCTTTAAAGTTTACTACGTTCTGAACCAGGTAAGATGTTATTTTACTTTTATGCAGTAATAAACTTCTTGAAGCATATGTCCCTTACCCAAAAAAAAAAAAAAAAACTTCCTGAAGCATATGTCTGTATTTCCCGTTCATGCTGTTTATCAAATAGAATTCATCGACTTCAATCTTACTAAGTTCTATTCCTTCGTCCTCAGCCTCCTGAGGATTGGGACGGCGGTGTCGGATTTGTGTCGAAGGAAATGATTCAAACCTACTGCCCTGCACCGGGGCCAGGAATTCAGGTTACTATCTGAAGCCTTTTCTCTTGCTTTTTCATCATCTCGGTCCCTTTTTTTTATATCTTGTATTATTGAATCCTACTTAGGATGTCGAAGCAAATAACCAGCACTGATCTGTGTGTCCTTAATTATTATGTCTGTAGATTTTGAGATGTGGTCCGCCACCAATGAATAAAGCCATGGCTGCACACCTTGAGGGTCTCGGTTACGCACCGGAAATGCAGTTCCAGTTCTGATCCTCACCGAGCAATAAACCTTCGATCGGCCAAGAGTTTTTCCTTTTCCTTTTTCGGGGTCGGAAAATGTGCTTCGTGCAATTTTTCTGTGGTCTAAATATAGACTTCATTGTTCAATGACTACTGAATGGAAACATGGGTTGCGGGCATGTATGTTGTAACTCGGGCTTCCACTTCCCTGACATTTTATTAAGCTAACCCTGCAATCTGCATCTCGTGGCAAGTGAAATCCCTCAATCTTGCTAGTCACAATACATTCATTATTATCCTGTGTCGCACTCCCGAAAGGGCTCGAACTCATCACCTCTCGAATCTACGGGCTAAGGGAGGCGCTGGTTCGGACTCCACAGGTTTTGACGTTCTTTTCTTTTGTGTGATACAGACTCATGTGTTATCCACGGAACAGGAATTTAAGGCATTCGAGTGGGCAGACAGTTTGCTCCGCCGGCCTCTGCCTGCTCCGCCGGCCCACGAGATCCGAATGGTGGATGGATGGGCTCGGGCAATGTCCTAACAGGAGAAAGCGCGGCTCGTAATTTTTATGTTTTGGGGTTTGGGCAGCCGTAGAACAACAGGGAATGGTGCGAGCTATAATCAACATGGACGACCATAGTAGAACACAAATGGCGTTGGGATCTTGCTCTCTCTAACGAAAACGGGACGGGCTGACGTGCAGGCCCGTGGAGCCCGCATTACGGGCCAAATGCTGAATATTGCCAACGAAGAGAAAAATGAAAAAGCGAAAACCCATCTGTCTATCCATCGTCATCCTCGGACTCTCGTAGAGCTCTGAAAATGGCGGCCTCAGCATCCGCGCTTCACCTCCTCCCTCCTCTTCCTCCATTTGGTGCTTCCACTGCACGGCCTCAACGGCGTCGTCTCGTGTCCTTCAAGGCTCCGCGCGTCTCTCCAGTGAATGCATTCTCCTCCTCTTCCTACTCGGGTGGAAGAAGACTCGGCCCCATCGTCCTCACTAGAGCTGCTACTCCACTCTGCACGAGGCATCAACAAGAAGAAGATGAAGAGGAGGTTGAAATTGAAGAGGACGAGGAAGTAGAAGAAATCGAACATGAAGACTATGAACAAGAAGAGGACGAAGAACAAAACCTGCAAGCTGTCAACATAGCCGAAGATGTTACACAGGTTTTAGTGTTCTCCTTCGTGGCAGTGATTCTACTCTCTCTCTCTCTCTCTCTCTCTCGTGATTTTTTGAAAATGGTGTCCATCTTGGAAGGAAAACCGTTGTGGGCGATGCTTGTTTCCCTTGTTTAGCTCCTGTTAGGTTGCATGTATAGTAGAAAATGGTGCTCAAGCAATGGACAATTAAGCGGAACATAGTGGGAAGCATGAAAATTCGGGTCTTTCTTTCTTGGTTTTTGTTCACAATGTAAGAATGCTCTTGTAATAATCACCTTGACACGAAATTGGTTCTAATGCTGTGTTAGTCACATATGCCTAGTATGCTGGGCATTGATATGGGCCGTACTCCTAAATGCAGTGCACAAGGTTTGACATTTTAGGGTGCGACCTCTTTAGATCCTATTTACTGGCTGGTTCCTTCTTGTCGCAAGGCAATGCCTATTGAGAGTTGTTTTCGACGGTTTCTATGATGTTGCTTTATGGAGTATTTAGTGGTTTGTGTTTAAACCTTTTTATTTGCCAAATGGACGTAGTTGATTGGGAGAACGCCAATGGTATATCTCAACAAGGTCACGAAAGGCTGTGGAGCTAATATCGCTGCTAAACTTGAATCTATGGAACCATGCCGAAGCGTTAAAGATAGGTAATTTTCCTTTTCAGCTCTGTACTCTGGTTGGTAATTTATATTGATCGGTGCGCTTAAATGAATATCAACTCTTGCACAGGTAATATTTTGCTTATGAAGTGACTGTGGGTTGATCAGAAGCTAGTAAATTAGTTTGGTTTTACATGTAACATAAAATTTTTGAATTTAGTTTATTGGATTGTTCACTTATACTGTACCATTGATGTTGATGTTGCAGAATTGCTTATAGCATGATCACTGATGCAGAGGAGAGAGGATTAATCTCACCCGGAAAGGTTTGGTATCTGCTTTTGTTTGCTTTAGTAAAAAAGAGTATCACTTTGCATGTAACACTGTCCCATAGTCTGCTTTCTAATGAAATGCTTGTTTTGAGTGTTATATATGGACATGACTGTTTGTTTCACTTTCCATTACGCAGAGCATACTGGTTGAACCGACCACTGGAAATACAGGACTTGGGATTGCTTTTGTCGCTTCAGTCAAGGGATACAAAGTAATGGTCACCATGCCTGCATCAATTAATGTTGAAAGGAGAATACTATTACGTGCTTTTGGTGCTGATATTGTTTTGACTGACCCCGAGAGAGGCCTGCAAGGTGCTGTTGACAAAGCTGAAGAAATCGCCCTTAGGATGCCAAACGCTTACATGTTTCAACAGTTTGATAATCAAGCGAATGCAAAGGTTATTTGCAGCTTTTTTTAGTGAAATTTCTGAATGTTCTGATTTTCCTCTCTACCATTTCACTTTTCTTCCTCTTATGTTCATGTAAGACTACTCCATCATAAAGTGTCTGACTTCTGTGAATTACAGATACATTTCGAAACACAGGACCAGAAATATGGGCAGACACAATGGGTAATGTTGACATACTCGTTGCTGGAATTGGAACTGGTGGTACAGTACGGGTACTGGGCGTTACTTGAAAATGATGAACAGAAACGTTAAGGTTCGTCAACTTCAATGTGAAATTCCTCTGTTGTTTCTCGTGGCAATTTCTTCTTCAGTCTTTGTTGGAATTATGTTCCTTGGTGAGAATGTGACACGTCATTAATACCTGCAAATATGATGAAAACTAGTGCTGGGTGGATGGGCCAAATTGAGAGAAATGGTTGGCATGACAATCAGGAGGGTGTAAATTGTAGGCTTCAGTTCATGGTAAACAGGTGACTACTAGTGATGCAATTTCTCTTTAGGCACTTATTCTGAGGCACGGTACTACTATATTGATATTCGTCTCACCTCATTGTGTAAGTTGTTTAGGGTGTTTTAGGTTTCCTTGACGACTGACTCTTCTCTGAATGTTGCGGCCTTCTCAACAGTTCTCTCTTGAATAATTATGTAAACTTCCCTGTCGTACTCAATTGATAGTTAATTGGTGTGGAGCCTGCACGAGAGGAGTGTAATATCAGGGAAAATTCAGTCAAACCATTGTCCGTGGCTCGTATTCCTCTTTGTCGAATATCGCTTCATTCACTTTTACAAATCTTCTTGCAGGATACGTCCCTGGCATCTTGGATGTTAATTGCTTGATGAGGTTGTTAAGTAATAGCTCTATCTTCAATAACGATAAAGAATGGTAGAGAAACACTTTTATCGTGTGACATTATTATGTGGTATTACCACACCATTGAGTATTGCCGTTTTATAACGATGAACGATAGTAAATGCGATGCCCATTAAACACAAGACGCTTAATTGGTTGGGTTACATGTTATACTTTCTCCTACGTGCACCCACAATTTGCCGGCAAAAAGCTATCCATGAAAAGATTTACCTTCCTTTATGCTTTACATGTTCTATCATGGAGGCTATCTTCTTAATACGACAGTTTGATGGAGGATATCGAGAAAGAAAGAAGGATCTACATATGGTGTTTATTGACCTCGAGAAGCATATGATAGGGTTCCAAAAAAAGTTTGGGGTGGATTCTTGAAGAAGAAAAAAGTATCTTAAAGTATGTAGAGGCAATCAAGGTATGTATGATGGTGTTATACACATGTGTGAAGGCCTGTAATGGCACATCAAGTTATTTTCCAATCACGGTGGGTTTACATTAAGGTTCGGCTTTGAGTCCTTTCTTTTTGCACTAATTATGGATGAGCTAACAAAAGATTCTAAGATGAGGTTGCCATGTGTATGCTGTTTGCAGATGATATTGTGCTTATCGAGAGACTAGGGCTAGGGTCAGTGCTAACTAGAATTATGGAGACACGTTAGAGTCCAAAGGATTTACGTTAAGTCGGAGTAAGACGGAGTACATGAAGTGTTGAGTTTGCCACGACAAAAGGAGATGATCAAGAATCCGTGGATATGCTTGGACAGGAGGTACCTAAGAAAGATATTTTTAGATATATTTGGGATCAATTTTGCAAAAGAGGAGAGAGATTGATGAGGATGTTAGCCATAGAATCAAAAGCAGGTTGGATGAATGGCGCAGTGTATCAGGGTTTTGTGTGAATCGCAAAATCCCTCTTAGATTAAAGGGAAAATTTTATAGAACAGCAATAAGACCTGCAATGCTATACGAGCTGATGTTGGCTAGTACAGAAGCAACACGAGTATAAAATTGGGGTAACGGAAATGAGGATGTTAAGGTGGATGTGTGGTCATACAAGGATGGATAAGATAAGAAATGACGATATCGACGAAAAGTTGGAATAGCACCGGTGGCAGAGGAAGATGAGAGAACATAGATTGAGATGGTTTGGACATATTCTCCGTAGAGCCCTAATGCTTTGATAAGAACAGAAGTGTGTTATCGAGAATACGATATGAAGAAAGGACGAGGTCGCTAAAACTTACTTTTGGGGAAGGTAGTAAAACAAGATTTATTGGAGGGAAAATAGATTGCGTACGGTGTATTTAGAACGGAGTGGAGGAAAGCATCCGTATTAAGAGGGGGGATTTCCTATGTTTCAGAATGCCTTGTTTAGTCATTTTATTTATGTATATTTATTTTTATTTTTTGGTACCATATTTTTGCTTTTATTCTTAGTATATTTTAAGCTTTTCACTGGTGGTTCATCGGCCGCCGACCCCAATTAATTATGGATAAAGGTGATGTTGATGTTGATGATGTATGCTTTACAGTGGCAAATGAATTTGCAGACTGGTTTTCAGTATTTGCAATACCAAATTGTTGTCGTCACCAATTGTAGTCTCAATTCTTCTCTCTGTAGTATGTCTTTCTTCTAAGATAACTTAATTCCTCATCATCCATAGGCTTGAACCAATCAATGAAAATGAGTAACTTTGATTTTTGCTTTTGCTTGCAACAACATCAACCAGCGATCTTTCCCATTAGGTTGGTTCATTTTACATGGATTTTTTAAGACCATCAGTTTCTAAGGTAGCTCTGAATCCTCTGCCATGTCCCTTTATCATGGGACTTTGACACCACTCCTTGGTGTGCAGCAACATTTTTGTTCACTTCTCACTGGGTTGAACCACACAGTTGCTCTTCAGGATGCCCTTTATTTTGTCTTTGACACCACACCTTGGCATGCAGCAACATTTTGTTCATTTCTCACTGTTTGAAACACACACAATGCTTTTCAGGATGCCCTTATTTATGCTTATTTCAGGATCCCCTTGTTTTTGTCCGACCCTCCTGATTCATCCTGTGTGGGGACCGTGTGGAGATACTCTTACATAAGTGGAGTTGTCTTATTGCTTTCAAAACTAAAACTATTCCTGCTCATACATGTCTGATTGGTTCTTGCTTATTTGAAGTACTCTACAATTTTAACATCTAGGTGTTACATGTGTAAAAAAATTAAGAATAAAAAGGGATGAGCTGTGTGTACAACATCCTATATAGATCTAGCGACAGACAACGTCAAATTCAAGTGTGGTTCTAGTCCTTGGCAACAGTTTGATAGGTTTATCATATCTAATTGCCAAGTAAGGTCCTGGTGGATCTAATCTTCTGTGTGGAGATTGACGGCTGATCAATTCATGGCACCACATTTAGATTTGGCTCTAGCAAATTGGTTTTGATCAGTAGACCAAGACAAATTTAGTTGACCTGCGAGCAAAGGACTAGCATCAGAGCTATGGCCTGGCTTTTGCGTCTCTCTCTCTCTCTCTCTCTCTCTCTCTCTCTCCTCTCTCTCTCTCTCTAATAGCGTTGCCTTTTTCTCCTTTTCCTATCAATATCGAGCTTCTTTCGTTATGTGTACATCATGCATCCAAGTCTATTCTTTTGGAGAAGTCAATGCCACATTGGCGCTGTATGAGGAACCACATTGGTACCCTGATGGTCACACTAATTGAGTCCTATTGGTGGAGTAGAATGGAAATGCACATCGATAATTCATGGTAAGATTTTGAAAGTTCTTAAAATTCGGACTACTTCGAAAATCTTCAATCGGGCTTTTAAGTAATTAGGCCATCGTATACTACATCACTATTCGCTAGTTAATTCTAAGCAGTACGAAAATCTTCAAGCTCCATCTTGTGGGTTGGTTACTGCTTTTCATTGTTGTAATGCCTCTCAGTGTTATTATGTATATTGCCTGTTATTTTTTTTTTTTCTACTCCTTGGTTGTAAACTTAACTTCAATGATGTTACAGGTTCCACCATGATGAAGCCATCCATATGGCAAGGAGGTTAGCTTTGGAGATGGTTTATTGGTAATCATGAACTTCTTTCCCCTTCCTTCCCTTCCTTCACTGCTTATGAACCTAGACCGTTATAAGGGAGTGTAATGATAACGCTCAACTGCTAGTCTTGACTCTTACCTGCGTAATTTGGAGAAAAGAAAGAAACCAATGACCTTATTGACTTTTGGTCCCAACTCAATAGGCCTTGGGAATGAGGTTCAGATGTGTCTAGTCTTAGGCTTGCTTTTCGATGGGGAGTGTCTGCTCCCAAAACTTGAGGCTGCAAAACTCCGTATGGCAGAAATAGAAAAACAATCCTTGTTTGCTCTGACAAAGCATTAGAAAAGGGGATGAGTACACTTCTGGTATTGGGCCCTCAAATTTGTATTTTAGGTTTTGCAATCAAATCTATCGCATTTAAAATTATGCGATTGGGTTCTCTCATCGCCTATTGTTTGTGCCACCTTAGTCGTGCCAAGCTAGCTGAAGTACTATGGAAGAAAAACAAAGAAAGGAGAGAGACTGAGAGCCGGAGGGAGGGACACCCTTCATCCCCGGCGAGGGCTAGTGACCCTTGGTGCTGGCAGTCTTTGGGGTGGCTGCCCCTTCCCCAACCCTGTCTCGTTTTAATTTTGCTGATGTTGTATGCTACATCATCTGCACATGGCAATTTCACTGCTACATCAATTTTGCAACATCTGCAAAATTGATTGAATGTGATGTAAGGAGCAGTTGCACTATAATGTGGTAAGAGGACCTGATTGCACCAAAAAGAAGGAAAAAACATTTTGGGGACTGAGTTATACATTTGACAAGAATTAGGAGACAAAAAGAGTACCTAACCCAAATCCATGCAAATGCACTCCATTGGTGCTAAAGCTTTTCCCTGTTGCTGAGCTTAAGTTCGCCATTGTACAAGATATTATCCATTCTTGGGAGACATCTTAGCAAATATAGTGTTGTAAAATTTATCATGTATCTTCTAATTGGAGATTAACTTTCACACATTTTATTTTCATCTAGGTTGGCATTTCTTCTGGAGCTGCTGCAGCTGCTGCAATTAGTTTAGCAGGCAGACCTGAAAACGCAGGAAAACTTATAGCGGTAACTCTTCATGTAGCTTGGTTCTGAATGAGATTTAAATTTGTCAACTAGATATCTTTTGTAAAGAATGTATTGACAGAAGAAGGGTAGCTTGAGCACACGGTGCCTTAGTTTTAGTCTTTCAAGAGAACTCATCTTCTGTGGTGTAAAAAGGAAATGGAAATCTTCTTTTAAGGCGGGGATGGTGTGGGAGCTATTGAAGTTTGTGTGGTCCCACAATGCAGGTAATTTTTCCAAGTTTTGGAGAGAGGTACATCCCTACAGTTCTGTTCAATTCTATCCACGAGGAAGTTCAAAAATTGTGACACCGTAAGAATTCGAGACGGATGAACTTCCCCCTCCAAGCCAAGGGGCAAGCTTTGCTATACAGTCTTTTGCAAATGACGAAACCTTGTCTACATTCTGATGGACAGAACTAAAATGGGCTGACTTTTGGTATTAAAGCTTCTTTTCCTCCTACTCTACATTTGAAATTCATGTCATCTAATGGACTGATGTACATTTCAGGAGGAATTTTCGCATGGAAGCATTGAAAGTAGGCATAAAAAGTTGTGGACATCCCTGGACTTGCTCGCCCGAGAAAAGAGATGATAAAGACAGGTGGATTTTCCTTGAATTGTCCCATTGTTCGGTCCCTTAAGGACTGATCAATATCCCATAATCAGACGGTTGTTCGTCCTAGTTTGTGTGTACACAAAGATCGAAGCAAACTTGTAGGGCAAGGTTGATCTGCTTCTTGACGAGTACATTGATCATCCTCAATATTTTTAACCCTTTTTCTGTGTCTTCCCTAGTTACCATAGATGTTCATTTATTACCGGAGAAAGAGGATGTCCATAAAAATGTATGAAACGGTCAACAGGCATATCCTCCTATTTTTTCTGCAACTGTAAATGTGCAGCAGCATCAAATGTTGACTTGGTTATCTTTGGAATCTCTTTGCTAATTGACCCGTTGTCCATGTTCAGTAATGCATTCATACTTGAATGATCTTATGGAGATCTGAGGTTGAGACCTACTATCTATGCTTGAGCCTTTCAAGCAAGTGTGCAGTAGATCCTCACCTAACCAGTTGATGCATCATCAATTGCGCTGCTAACTATCTGCCTGCTAAGTTCTACTGTGGACAGATTGGACAACCAACGGTTGCCGATGGAAGTATGTACGACGATTTAGAGTCGGATCCATAACCGCTGTCGTGGCGCCATCTGCCTCAGTGAGAACTTCACCGATCTGGAGATCGGATGAGGTAGACATGAGCAAAGCTCCAAGAGGATTGTCAATTTCCAATTTTTTCCAGAATCACATGCTTGTGTGCAAACAGGTGTCCTATTGTGGCGGGCCTCTTAACATCCAATGAGACACCCTAGCGGACAATTTCCCAAAATTCCTACCCTAACGAGTCCCGCCAATTCCAATTAAACACCATACAATAATGGGAATTCAATCCAATTTAAGACCCGTTTCTACTTCCGGGCGAGTCCTGATTTCGTGACAGTGCTCATGCATTTGGCATTAATGATGTCATCAATCGACTGACACTAATATTTGGGCTCGATCTAAATGCGGTCTCTCAGTGAATAATGACGCCAATCCTACATTTAGCAAATTATCAAATTTTCATGAGGTGGGCCGTGCCCTCCCCCCTAATTTTGAAGGCCATAAAGCGAAGCCACTTAATGCTGCGGAGACTCCGTGGTTAACTTTCCCCACTTCTCAATTGCGCGGATGGGGACGAGTGATGGGGAAATGGCGACACTAATTGTGCCACTCGGTGCGGGACGAAATTGAAAAATCGCATTGATAGCGGTGGATCAGACAGTAATTAGACCAAAAATAATGCGCCTCCCTTGTTCGCTTCAGTCTCGAAGGAATAAGGTCTTCCAGAGTTAAAAATCTTCAATTTAGAAGTAATTCACATGAAACCAAGCTAGATTAATAAGATTTTCATTTTGCCCCCCCCCCCCCCCCCCCCCCCCAAACCCCAAACCTGAAATTCAGTTCAGCTCGGCCGGATTCACATTGTTGAGCTCAATGTTTAATGTTCATAGGCATATCTAATGTTGTTAACACTTCGTAAAATTTTGGTGCGCAAAGCCGGGAGTCGTAGTTCACTCTAAAGGAAGAAATTCTCATCCGAAGAAGGTTCGGCTCCTTTTGGGTCAAATGCTTGATCTTGGAATTTCTAAAACTTCTAAATCATCTAAGTCGCTTCTAACTGTGTTCGCTTCGGTTTTATTAGTATTTCGTAAAATTTGGTGCATAAGTTGAGGGCCATATTTCATTTTTACGGAAGAACTTCTCATTCAAATGAAGTTTGGCTCCTTTTAACTCAAATGCTTCGATCTTGTGACTTTTGGAGCTTGCAAGGAAATAGTTGAACATATTTATATGCGATACTGTCATTTTCTCGCAAAAATATCAATTGCATGCATCATGAAAAAAAAGTCGGTACATTAGAATTAAATCTCAAAGTTTCCTCAGTTTGACATTTAGTAAATGCTCTAGGGGCACGCCTCAAGAAAAATTGTACGTAAAAACAGCATAAACGTGTTTCCATTTAGTAAGTTAATTTTCACTCTTTTCGAATTGATAATCTATGGACCACAGTTTCGCTTTGATTCAATTTCAGTGTAGCACGTTGATTTTCGGCTCTTCTCCATGTATACATATACATAAATATATATGTATATAAAATTGTCGGAAAAATGGTTTTATATTTCTATGGCTGGAATTTTAGTACTTTGGACGTTGACTTTCATTGGGTTACAACTACCAGCAGCTTCTAAGTTTGGTACGGCCCTGTTAGAATCGCCACGTGTCATCATTCCAGATTGAGTTGGAGAACAAGAGACAGGACACAGGCAGGTCCCTGAAAGAGTTGTCAGTGTATCCATAGATCTATCGCCAGACGATACCGACGAATTACATTCTGCACCCCCAAGTTTTCCGGTCTGTTGCAAAATGTACCCCCTTCATGTATCGATTGTCGCAATCTCCTCCCCCCCCCCCCCCTTCTCGGGATATTTCTTAAGTCTGTTTCGATGTCGAATTTTTCACAGCAAAGTTGTGATGCATGCCGTCAATCGACCTGCCCACGACGATCCTACTAGCCGATCCGCGTATCGTGGACATAATGGGGTATGAACAAAGGCAAGGCGACTCTGCCCCTGTTAATCGTAGGTCACGTGAGAGGATGCGCCCATATAAGGAACATTGCGACAATCGAAATGCCAAGAAGATATTTACAACAATCCGGAAAAATCGAGGGTCGAAATGTGACTCCGCTTAGTCTATTTAATCTAATTTTAGAACGAGAACACTCAATCTAAAGGAGTGAGATTACATTGGGATGTCTAATGATATAAGAAATCGTACAACGCGATCTCTCTATTTCTGTCCCACGTCCGTGACAATGTTTGTTCTTTCGCTTGGCCAAGGCCTATTTATGAGGATCATGACCAGGTGGGGTGGCTCTATTGTCTCACAGGCCAGCCATGCAATGTTAGGTATAAAGATGATAGCTATTTAGGAAAGTGATGTCCGTTTCATTCATCTTTGCTCAGATGGTCCCCTACAATCTCAAATTATTAGGGTTTCTCAACATATATTTGCATCCACACCCCTTTATACTCTCTCGATCGTTCGATCAGAATCTCGATCTCAAGCAAATGAGGCAATCGAGCCCATCGCATTTACCAAAAAGGAAAATCAAGGCACATTACTTGGGAAAAACTGAAAACAAATCGGTGGTCGAGATGGATTGAACCAGCGATATCATCGAATTTGCAGGCATAAACCCTCTGGCTAAAGCTTCAATGGCTGCTTCAATGCACAATCAAAAATCATCGCCGTGTGAACCGCAAGCACGAAACGTATATCCAAAACCATCAAAATTCCTGACGAGAATTTCTAATCATAGATCGGTTGCGCAGATCGTTTGACCATTCTTGGCCTAAACCCATGGGTTGTAACTTGTAAGAAATGATTCTAACCCCCCCCCCCCCCCCCCCCCCCCCAAAAAAAAAAAAACTTGCACGAAATGAAACCCTAGCGTACTCGTGCCAACAACGTTATCTTACTCAACCTTTGCATGCATGCATGGCAAGCAAAGAAACTGTCAAGAACAACCTGCCAAGATTAACATTCTACAAAAATATCACAACCCACGTAGCTTATAGTAATGTTTTACGAATTACGACGGAGGACATATGCGAGAACAGGTTCCGTGAACTGTATGCAAGAGAGGGGAGAAAATTGTCCAAGAAGTCCTAAATCTATTATACTTTGGCTAATTCAGTCTAAACCTTTTAATTGTGCTAATTGAGTGCTAAATCTTTTGATAATTTCTCAACTTAGTCATTCTGGCCAATTTTGGCCATAAATAGCTAACGTAAGCGTTGGCCGTCTTTCATGACATGATCAATATTGAAGTTGAATTTTATAAATTAATCTATTGATTTTTTCTTTTTCTATTGTTAAGGGCCGACAAGGGACTGGCGGGCCTCAGCCAACAGCCCCTAACCAGCCCTTAACAATAACAAAAATAAATAAATTAAATTCAAAATTTTCTATGTCAAAGTCAATCGTGCCATATAAGATGATCGGCATTCATGTCATAAATTTTCAGTCAAAATTGTCCGGAATGACTAAATTGAAAAATTATCAAAAGATTTAGCACTTGCTTAGCACAGTTGAAAGGTTTAAAAATGAATCGGCTAGTTTTGGCCAGAAATAGCTAACGTGGGTGTCGGCCGTCTTACATAACATGATTGATATTGAAGTTGAATTTTTTAATTAATCTATTAATTTTTTCTTTTTTCTATTGTTAAGGGCCGATAGGGGACTACTGGGCCTTGGCCATCGACCCAACCAGCCCTTAACAATAATAATAAAAATAAATAAAAATCTTCGATCGTGTCACTTAGGATGATCGGTATTTATTTCAAAAATTTCCAGTCAAAATTAATCGGGATGACTATATTGAGAAATTATCAAAAGGTTTAGCACTTAATTAGAGCAATTCAAAAAGGTTTATGATTGAATTGGTTAATACGCTATTAACCTAAAATTTTTTGGATAATTTTCTATGGGGAGACAGCGAAATAGTCCATGTACTGAGGCTGTGATTCCTCCACATCTACAAAAGCGTGTCCGTATTCAATTTTCCCTTCACATTCAAGCCGACCGGACCGACGCTCCTGTCGTGGCGCGGCAAATGATGTCGCGCAGCGCAGGGAATATTTATACGACTGTTACCATCACTTCCGCAGCAAGTTGGCATCTCCAGAGCGTTTGGTGGATCTGCAGAGGCTGAAGAGATTACTTTTGTCCCCATGAACAAGAAGGAAAAACTGAGCAGTAGTCGTACGTCAGTGATTTACGAGGTCTCTCT
>JAGVVM010006302.1:0-25774 GCA_019149425.1 Psidium friedrichsthalianum
CGGGTCCCATTTATTGAGAACGGGGAGCGAAACTGCCCCCTCGAGGACCGGACCAACCCGCAGTCCGATCCGGTCCTGGGCCAAATCTGGTCTGGTCCAAACTTTGCACACCCTTATTTATGATTTGACAAACATATGAAAGTGTAAAACCCCACATTAATCATCTGTCTTTGTAAGTTTTTTTTCGTTCACGAAAGGAAAGTGCGCGGAGATGTCATTCAGGGTCTTCCGTGAGACCTCATAAATAGAGCAAAAAGAAAGCTAGTCTCGGAATTGAATGTGTAATTTTAGTCATGGCGTTTCAGTCCATCATGACTGCTTTTAGGGTTTCTTGTCGTGTGGGTTCACTTGGAGTCATTGTTCAGCTGCCGGCAAATACATTACACGTATAAACCCGGGCGATTACGGACGTGGTTAGGCTTAAACGGGAGCAGTTTCCCACCCGATTGTCTTTTTTTTTAGTTTGTTCGAATTTTTTTTTTCTCCGAAGCACATCGGCTGCTTATCAGGTGATTACTCTCACCTAGCCCTAGTTTTTCTTCAATTTGTTCTTCGACGACAATATTTGTCAGTTTTCCTTGCAGTTTATATCAGTCATTTGAAAACTTTGCAGTATGAAGGGCAGCAAATGAGGTGGGTAAAAGGGCAACGTATCTGGATTACTTCACTACAAATACCCAGGTCTCTCTCTCTCTCTCCTCGTAATCATATGAATCACATGAATAACCTTATAATGATACAAGAAAGTCAAATTTCTCTCAAGCGGAGATAAAGAATACAATAGTCGAATTGACAAACAAAAAAGTGCTTATAAAAGAGTAAAAATAGCTGTTATATGAAACAAAAGGAAACAAGAGAGATGCCGCTGTTTTGTGTGGTGCAAGTTGTAGGTGTCGAATATGATGGAAGTGCATCGTGCATCAATCTATCTGCTGTAGGCCATGATATATGATGATGAAGACATTCCACCTACGCTATATATATAAAGGAAGCTATTGAATGACAGTATGTAATTAGCCAATACATGTCAACCGGTAGATCTTGTGAGATCCGCGTGATGCTCACACGAAATAGATGCACTAAGTCACATAATCAAAACACGTCTAATACAAGTAACAATAAAATGATGCTTGCGTGAAATTCTCGTTGTGGATGACTATTGTGAGACCATCGATAGTACTAAAGTGGAAAATAGGAGGTTAAGATAGAGCTAATGTTTTTTTATATTTGAATTAAGTGAAAAGGCAAAAATCTCGACGATTGTGTTCACTCTCCTTCCAATGCTTTGAGCACACTTCTCATAATTATATAGTCAAAATGTGACCACCGTATTTTCCTACGATATGTCATTTTGGATCATTGAATGATTGATCGAGTAGATAGTAGTTAACCACAAGTAAAAGCAAAAGAAAATAACGCTTTAGCGGAAAGCTGAGATATCCTCTTCCCCCACCACCCACCCCACCCCCCCCCCCCCCCCCCCCCCCCCCCCCCCCCCCCCCTCCCTCTTCTCTGGGAAGTTGATCTTCCGAAATATTTAGGGAAAAATATATCCGAGGCATGTCCATCTTTAAGCTGCCTCTATTCAATCTTGGTCATATCTTGCCAAATAGAGTTTCTTTCCCTGCAATCATTAACATGGCTAAGCAAAAGAGGGAAGAGAACAAGAAAAATCTAGGGTTTTTGTTGGGGCTTGAAATGGTCAGACGTGGAAACGATATCCAATTAAGACCTTGAATATTTAGCTCGATTGACATTATTTACTTTTTATAATAAAAAATGCTTTGTTTGGTGAATGACAGAGAAAATATCTAATGGGAGTAATGGAGACGTGGCCGTCGATCAGTACCACCGATACAAGGTACTCGTACCGGCACAGACCAAAAAACAATATACTCAAGATTTCTCTAGCGAGAATTACAAAAAAGAAAAGTCGTAATCCTATTATAATTATATCAATTCAATCCTAAATCATTTGTTTTATGCCAATTCTATTCTTTCTCTCTTTTTTTTGCAATTGTATCAATTCAATTAACCAAAATCATTTTTTTCGAAAATCGCTGATGTGGCGTTGTCGACACTAACATGATTATTTTTAATAATATTTTAATATTTTTCAAATTTTTACTTAAATATTTCTTCTTTCTTTTTTTCTTTTGTTTCTCTTTCTTTATTTTCGTGACATTTCTTCTTCTCTGGCCAATCGTGACTGGCCACAAGTGAGGTCAACCTCACCAGCCCTCACCTTTGGCTGGCCGCCGATTATTGACCAGCTAGAAGAAGAAGAAAGGCCAGAAAAAAGTAACAATAATTATCGAAAAATATTAAAATATCATTAAAAATTATCATGTTGGCGATTTTCTATCAAAATTGGCCGAATGGATTGAAATAACATAAATACAAAGGATTGATGACTAAATTGATATAATTGCAATAGGGTAAGCATTTTTTTATTATAATTTTCCCGATTTTTTGAACCCTTATTCTTTAGAATTATGGGGTTAGTTGCTATTGTCGTTACTATTACTATATTTTTTTGGGCAAATTGGCTGTGCACAGGAAGATGTGGGGATAATGAAGGAAATGGAGTTGGATGCTTACAGATTCTCAATCTCATGGCCTCGAATTCTACCAAGTAAGTTCGTGTCGTTCTCGTGGCCAGAAAAGAAAATCATGTGCAGTCTCTTGTTTTTATCCTGAGTAGTAACATTGTTGATTGTCTTGCTTTTAAATTTCTTGACCTGGGAAATGTTTAGAGGGAAAGCTAAAAGGAGGTATCAACAAGGAAGGAGTGCGACATTACAACAACCTCATCAACGATCTCCTAGCCCACGGTCTCACTCATTGTGCTTCAATTTGATTTTTCATGTGTCTGATTTACTTAGGTTTCCTTTGTTTTGCGAAAAACGAATAGTTTTGAAAATCATTTTCTTAAAAGTGATGGCTAATATCCACGAAAATATTTAAACATAAATGGTTTTTAAGAAAATACTTCCCGAATCATTCATTTTTCGCGAAATAAATGGAGTTTATGTATGTTTAGTCATATAATTCATCTAAGTACAGCATTTTGAATATTCCTATCATGTTGTTGTTGGCCTATATGAGATGCAGGTATTCAACCTTTCGTGACATTGTTCCACTTTGACGTTCCTCAGGCCTTGGAGGAGGAGTATGGCGGTTTCTTGAGTTCCCATGTTGTGTGAGTCACCATAGAATTTAATCCAGTCACGAATCAGTCAGTGCCTACGATTTCTAAGTAATTTTTCACTTGGCTAACCCCAACAAATTGTTTGATTAATTTTCCCGGGCAGGGACGATTTTCAGGATTATGTCAATGTTTGTTTCGAGGAGTTTGGGGATCGAGTGAAGAACTGGATAACTTTGAACGAGCCGTGGAGCTTCTGCAATTTCGGCTACGCAACCGGGGTATCGGCGCCCGGCCGGTGTTCGGAATGGCAGATGCTGAACTGCACGGGCGGCGATTCCGGCACGGAGCCGTACATAGTCGGGCACCATCAGATTCTTACCCATGCTGCCGCCGTGAAGCTGTACAGAGAGAAGTACCAGGTGCTCAAATGAATTGATCAAGAACTCAATTCAATCACTACTTTGGCTTAAAAACGATTATGCAAGAGATCGACACCATTATTGGCATGTCGTGATGAATTTTGCAGGCATCTCAAAAGGGGGTAATAGGAATAACGTTGGTGTCTGTTTGGTTTGTGCCTTACTCTCATGCAAAGGATAACAAAAATGCAGCATTAAGAGCTTTGGATTTCAATCTCGGATGGTGATTGATTGCTCCTTGAACTCTGACTACATCTCATTAATTTTGCAACCTCCATCATACGATTAGTCGTACCTAATTATTGCTGTAATTTCCATGTGTCGTAGGTTCTTGGAACCGATCACGTACGGTGATTACCCGCAAAGCATGCGTGCCCTCGTCGGAAGCAGACTCCCGAAGTTCACGAAGGAGCAGTCTTTGCTCGTAAAAGGGTCATTCGACTTCCTCGGATTGAACTATTACAGCTCTTCCTATGCGAAACATGCGCCTCGTTCCAATTCGCCTCCAAGCTATGTGACCGACGCACTCGTGGAGCAAACGAGTAAGAGAGACGGGCTCGATTTGCAGTAATCAACGCACGATAACGAGTGCTTAATGCTCATTCTAATTGAATCTTATGTTTCTTGTACAGCCGAGCGCGATGGAGTCCCAATTGGTCCTCAGGTTCGTTCCCGTATACATTCCCCGTAAATTTGTCATTTTACCGATCGTTTTCTGTTCTGTTGAGCTTGATTGAACATCAATAGGATGGCTGATATCGTTGATTAATGTAATTATTGTTCGCTACAGGCTGCTTCCAGTTGGCTACACGTGTATCCCAAAGGAATACGCAATGTTTTGCTATACGTAAAGCAAAAGTACAGTGATCCACTCATTTACATTACTGAGAATGGTGAGCAATTAAAATCATGCAAATAACCATTTTTATCATGAGAAGTACACACCTTTCGGGTCGCTAACGCCTCTCTTGGTCGACGTTTAGGGATCGATGAGTTCAACAACTCGACGCTGCCGCTGGAGCAACAGCTGTCGGACTACACGAGGATTGATTACCACTATCGCCATCTCTCGTATCTCCGAGAGGCGATTGAGTAAGTCTTGTCATTTTTCACGGTAGTCCTTCGGCTAAAATCGCGAAAAAAGTAGCGTCGGGAGAGCTTCGAAAGGCTGGTTTCGCTATTTCGCTGCGGGCTGCCTTCCTTTGGCTTTCGACTGACGCGGGAGTTTGTCGCATCTCGTTGCAGGAACGGTGTGAAGGTGAAAGGCTACTTCGTGTGGTCGCTGTTGGACAATTTCGAATGGGGCAGCGGTTACGCCGTTCGATTTGGCATCAACTATGTTGATTACCAGAATGGGTTGAAGAGAATCCCCAAGCGATCGGCACAGTGGTTCAAGAGCTTTCTCAAGAAGTAATGAAGAACAAGATATACATTACATAAATTTTAAAAAAAAATGCTAATGTACTTATCAAAATATCGACAAACAAGCGACTGAAAACCGGAGAAACATCAGTTTTTATAAGCCTATTAAATCAGAAACATTTATAGCTATGAGATTATGTATGAGCTCCTGATTAGGTATATCGTAATTTAATCTTTCCAGGAAAACGCCCTCTTTATTAATAGTTATTATCTAAAGGTAATTTGTATTTGTGTACAGTTACAGTTAGCTTCGCTATTGCATTTTCTTTAAAACCTCGTGCCAAAAGATAAAGTCCATAACCCTAATAAGCGCTGGCGGACTGTTCCCGTCGTCCAGTGAGGCATACGCCTGCCGCTAAAGAGAACTAGGGATGATTTTTGGGCTCCCATCGCTGAGTCTTTTCACCGACAGCTCTCTACACCATCGCTGATGGCAGCCCAAAAGAGACAGGTCGGTTGCCCCTAAAACAGGAAGTAATTGAATCGTAAATGAGTTTATAACTTACTTTGATGCAGCTCACCTTCGTAACTCTTTCTTTACTCTCTTTAGCCCTTCCTTGATCTTATGCTCACTCACTCCGCACTTTGACATCGATTTGGATATGATTTTTTCTAGATTTGATTAAATATAAAAGTATTTTAAGAATATGAGTCGAGTCAAATACGGTTTGGCTATGAATCGGGCCAGGTACAAGTCATTAGATTTGCATTGAGATAAATGAGTCACAAAACGGATTAAATATGTTTATTTGTGTCGGACCATTTATGAGATGACCCAAACTCGACTCACACACCCATTAGATGGATCTAATTGTCCCTAAAAGCTCTTGTCAGAGGGCTCCCGTTGTTGCAGTCGAATTGGCCGTCCCTCAAGTATGACCACAAAGCATGGCTGCACTCCAATGGGGTGCTTCCCTTACGTGTCCGATCTTCCTTGAGCTCTGTTTGTTTCGCAAAAAATAATTCTTAGGGAAATGTTTTTCGGGTTTTTCGGCATTTGATTTGTGGAAAATAAACTAGTTTAGGAAAATATTTTTCATCCATGGGAAAAAAAACTCATTCAAAGTAAGGAAGATGTTTCCTCTTTTATCTTTCGCTCCTCTTCTCTTTCACATGTCCTTTCTTTATAATTATTATTTTATTTTATTTTCATTTTTAATTTTTTAAATTAAAAAAAATTCTGTTTTTTTTTCTTTTTCTCCTCCTTCCTTTTCCTTCCTCTACCGACCGTAGACCTTGGCAACGGCCAGAAACCCATGATGATCACCCACGATGCAGGCTGCACGCTTGAGGCTTGGCTGGTCCTAGTGATCTCGAGCTCACTTGAGGCTACAAGCCTAAACTCGCCAAATTCAGGCAGCTCCAGCAGCCAACAAAGATGAGTTCCATCGTGTTACTCGAATCAAATCCGTACACCTAGAATCTCTATATACGTAACGATACAGCTCCCTTTTTGAGTATTGATATAATCAATGCTTGTCTTCGTATTATTTTTGGATCTGTGTGCTGCTCGGTTGGTGGACTCCATGTATCTTCACTATGAGACCAAACTAACATGGAAATACATGGCCCGTCCAGGTCATGTTTCTTTTGGGAGCTTAGGCCTCGGGCGAGCCTAAGATTGCCAAAACTGACCGAGCCTCGAACTCGCCTGCGGCCAGTCGCCGTGGCCAGCGACGGGGAAAATCAGTTGGGGAAAAAAACAAAAAAGAAAACAGAAAACAGAAAAAAAAACTAAATGATTACAAAATTTGAATTTAAAAAAATAAAAATGAAAAGAGAAAACAGAAAAGCAACAAATTATTAAAAACAGCTCATGGAGGAAATCATATCCAATTTCAATACTAAAAGTCTGAAATATTGTAGGAACGTTTTCAAATTTTAGCCGACACTCAAAATATTATTATTTTTTTAAAAAATAACTTTCCGAGCAACGGTTTTCTGGTACGCGATGCTTATCTCTGCGAGCGAGTGCGATCGATTTACGTCGACTGATTCAAGAAAGGCGGACCGCTAGATATTTCTCACTGACACTTTTAGTCCAAATCACGAGGTTGGATTCTTTGGGCATGTATTTAAAATGACTAAGAAACCGTCGTTAGGAAAAAAGAAAATAAAATAAAAAAAAAAAAAAAGATTGGTGACTGGATCCTTTTTTTTAATATATCCGGTATTAATCATTGAATGGATTGCGACGTTCTGCATCGGAGTCGCTGACGCCACGTCACGATTTTGATCTTTCTCGTCTTCTCTCTCCCTTTTTTTTTTTTTTAAATTCAAACGTTCGTATTATTCAACTGTTTCGCAGACTTGATCCACCCAAAGACCATGTGCCAAGCTTTATTTCTTCCTCGCGATAAGAACAACGCGAAACGCAGGTAATTGTTTTTCCCCATCTTATGACCATTCAAAGGGGATAATGACATAAACAATTACGAACTTTTCTCATTATGTAATGTGATCCCTAAACTTTTAATTGTTTCAATATAATTCTTATAATTATCCTCATGTATAATATAGTTCCTAAAACATTTTTCTCATCTTTCGTCCCTACTCTTTTGCATGTCCTTTTTTTATAATTATTTTTTTTACTTTCTTTTATTACTTATCTTTTAAAAAATTCAAAAATTTTATTTTTTATTGTATTCTTTTTCTTTTCTTTTCTCATTGTTCCTCTTCCTTCCTCCGTCGACCATAGACCTTGGCGACGGTCGACAGCCCAACATAGACTATGATGCGAGCTGGCGAGCTCGAGGCTTGGCCAGTCTTGGCGATCTCGGGCTCACCCGAGGCTAAGGAGCCCCGAACTCGCCAAATCTAGGCAACTCCGCCAACTGACGAAAATGACTTCCAACATGTTACTTGAATCAAATCCGTATACCTAAAATCTCTATATATGTAACAAGACAACCCTCTTTTTGATATTGATATAATTAATGCTTGTCTTCGTGTTATTTTGGGATCTGTGTGCTGCGCGGTCGGCAGGCTCTAATGTATCTTTACTATGAGACGAAACTAGCATGGAAATACATGGCTCGTCCACGTTGCCGTTCTTCTGGGAGCTCAGGGCTTGAGCAAGCCTGAGATCACCAGGATTGACCGAGCCTCGAGCTCGCCTGGAGCTAGTTGTCATGGTTGGCGACCGCTCAAAACCAAAAGGAAAAAAAATAAAAATAAAAAGAAAAGAGAAAAAAAGATAAAGATAAATAATTACAAATTTGAATTTTTTTTTCAAAAATGAAAAGAGAACAGAAAGGCAACAAATTATTAAAAGGAGACCATGGAGGAAAATCAGATCTAGTTTTTCATACCAAAGTCTGAAATTTTTAGGATCGTTTTCATATTTTGGGCAAACCTAAAAAATGTTATCAATTTTTTATTTAAAAAATGACTTTTCAAACAATGTTTTTCTATTTACGCAATGCTTATCTATTTGGGTGAGTGCGATTGATTACGTCGACCGATCCAAGCAAGACGGACAGCAAGAATTTCTTACTGACATTATAGTCCAAATCACGAGGTTGGATTAATAAAAAGGTTGGATTGTTCGATTTTGATATTTCTTGTCTTTCTCTCCCCGCGTTTTTTTATTCAATGTTCGTATTATTCAACTGTTTTCGTAGACCTGATCCACCCAAAGACCATGTGCCAAGCTTATTTTTCTTCCTTACGATAAGAGCACGCGAAACGCATGTAATTGTTTTTTCCCATCTTATGACTCTTCAACGGGATAATGACATAAATAGTTCACGAATTTGCTTACTATTAATGTGATTCCTAAACTTTTAATTTATTTAATATGATCCTTGCAATTTATCCCAATATATAATATAGTCATTAAACTTTTAATATTGGGCCAAAGTTTGTGGCCGTTTGTGTTTCCCCTTTCAACATTGAGATTCTCGAACGGATTAGTTTTGCTATCATAAGCAGTTCTAACGTTGGACATTTGCATTAGGATGCCGTCTAAAGCATGTCGAAATAAGCGGTCCTCGCCTTCAAGGAAGACGCGGTCTTTTGCTCTATACAAAGTAAAAGTACAATAATCCACTCCTTGACGTCACTGAGAATGGTAAGCAATAAAGATCATGTAAAAACTACTATCAACATGACAAGTAAACAATTTTCGGGTCATTAATGCCTCTCTTGATCACGTTTGGGGATTGATGAATTCAACAACTTGATGCTAAGGGAAAATATCAAAAAAGTCTTAAACAGATTGTATTAGTACCAATTCAGTACTAAACCTTTTAGTTCGGCCAATTAGCCCTTAACATTTCAATATTTGTATCAATTCAGTTCATCCAAACAATTTAGAATGGATATTGCTGATGTGGAAGCCGATAGTCAGACGTGACACGGTTGCCTCTGATGTGGACATTTCTTGTAATAATTTTTTATTTTTTTCTTTCTTCTTCTTTCCCTTCTCTTTTTCCCAATGACCAGCCATAGGCCATGGTAGGCGAGGCCTCGCCTACTACAAGCAAGGGCAAGTGCAAGCGAGGCCCGGTTCACCGATCTAGCAAGGGCCGCGCCTCGCCTAGGCCAAGCAGCGTCTGATTGGACTCACTTAGGCTAGGGTGAGGGTCACCTCCTCAACCCGTGGCTTGCCGGGGTCGGCAAGGCTGCCCTAGCCTAATCAAGGGTTGGCCTCACTAGATCAGGTGAGGGGGGACTCGCTGGCATTAGTCCTCACCCAGGCACATCCCAAGGAGGCCAACACTTGCATGTGTCGAGTGAGGGTGACCCTCGCCTCGACGAGACCTGGTGTCATCGACCATTGACAAAAAAAAAAAAACTAAACAAAGAAAACAAAAAAAAATTGGCGGATGCATTGATTGATATACCAACGTTAAAAGGTTTATGATTAAATTGGCCTAATTAAAAGATTTAAGACTGAATTGGTACTAATACAATATGTCTAATGCTTTTACCCGACGGTGCCGTTGAAGCAACACTGTCTTACTACCTCAGCAATATCGCCATCTCTCGCCTCTCCGAGAGGCGATCAAGTAAGTTTTGTCATTTGACGGTACTCCTTTGGCTAAAATTCCAAAGAGAATCATCGAGGGAGCTTCGAAATGCTAATTTCGCTATTTCACGAGCTGGCTTTAGCTTTTGACTGACGTGGGTTCGTCGCATTCTGTTGTAGGGACGGTGTGAAGGTGAAAGGCTACTCAGTGTGGTCGTTGTTGGACAATTCGAATGGGCTTGCGGTTACACCGTTCGATTTGGCATCAACTATGGCGATCACCGGAATGGGTTGAAGAGAATCCCCGAACGGTCAACATATTAGTTCAAGAGCTTTTCTCAAGAAGCATTGGAGTCGAGGATATACACTACATACATTACGAATTTCCAGATATGCTCATGTAGTTATCGATACAACCAAAGTGTCCATTAACGTAGAACTGTGATTTCCTCGAGTAATATAACGTGACTGATTTGATTCAGAGCGCAATAGCAGACAGCGATTCAAAATTGACCAAGTTATAACATCAAGGAACAAGCGACTGAAAATCGGAGAAACGTAGGTTATTATAAGCCTCTTAAATCAGAGGAGGTCAAGTACATGATTTATATCGTATTTGTACCTTCGTGAGAAACTGGCTCTTCGTTAGTAGTTATTAGATAAAGGTCCGAAACCCTAATGAGCAATGGCGGATTGTTTCCCATCGTCCAGTTTGGCATATATGATCTCCTCTAAAGAAAATAGGGGATGGTTTCTGAGACCCCGTCGCTGGGGATTTTTCACTGACGGCTCCCCGCACCGTGGCCGAAGTAGCCCGTAGGGACGGCTGAGTTGCCCTTAAAAGTACTTGACAAATGGTTCTCGTTGTTGGCAGGGACGAGCTGGCCATCCCTAAAGTATGGCCCCAAAATTGTGATTGCTCTTTGACGTTGTGTTCATTGTTGAGGTGTGATTCATACTTCCCAACGATGGGAAAGCACAGGATCCAAGGGAGGATCTCAAAGGGGTGCTACCTCTAGAGCCATAGGGCTTTTATGATTTAACTCACATTTTTCATTGGTAGTTTGGATTTAAACCCATCAATAGCTAATGTTATAGATACTTTTTTTCGCTTGTAATTAAGTGATATAACGAGAGGTGTAACATGCTAATTATGGTGGAATCGTCTACTGAATGTAGCGCTAATTTTAAGGGTGAACCAAGATAAATCTCGTGTTTTGATTCTCTATCTCGTTTTATGTTTTATTTCGTTATGATTGAGTATCGAATTCTAACACTCACGTTGTCAACGATCCTTCTTGTTAGACCTTCCTTAGGGTTTCCATGGCGGACAAGTTTTCTGGTTACGTAATGCTTATCTTTGCGGATAAGTGCGAACGATTCCGTTGACTGATGACAAGTAGGCAGACCGTTGGGAAATTTCTTAACGACCTTAAAGTCCAAATCACGAGGTGTGAATCTGCGGATATGTATTTGCGACATCGTGAGTCATGCGCAAAGATAAGTCAGAAAAATAGAGCATGAGAAAACTAGACTCACTGGCTCTAAATTGGTATCTCCGGCCTTTATTGTATTCTATCTTGTATTGATCATTGAATGGAACCAGAATCGAACGCACGATTTCATAGGCTGCGCGGATTTGTCGGACTGCGACGTTCTTTAACGACTGACGGCTGGCTTGATAGCTCTTATAGAGTTTTGAACTTTCTTGCCTTGTCCCTCTCGCTCTCTTTCAACGTGGGCTTATTTTAACCGGTGCTTACTTAGAACCGCCAAACGTTTAGTTGACTTGTCGACCCAAAGACCAACACAACTAGACCCCACCTCATGATTTTTGAACGTTTGAACTATCGGACGGGATAAGTTTCGATGTCGTAAGCATTTCCAGTGTCTGACGTATGCATTTGAAGTGTTGAGTTGCACATGTGAATTGTGTTAAAAAACTTCCATATTGGAGAATTGATGTGGTGTGGAGCAATAAGATATCTAAATTGGCTTATAACTCATTAATTTAAGCTTTTAAAGGAAAAGTGAATCTTTCCAAATATGTTGACAAATTCGGATTTTGGCTACCTCTTGGCCGATCTCCACAAGTGCAGCTGTGATTTCTGGTGTGGCTTCTCGAAAAATGGTATAGGTGGGGCCCTCAATCTATCTGTGTGTGATGAATATATCACGGAAGGAATCTAATGATCAATGTAGCCTCTGGACATGTGGGCATTGCGGTGTAGCAATACAATCTTCGAGCGATCTTAATGGCACTAGCCTTCATGGTTTGATATGGAGAAAAAAAGAGCGATGAGGGTTGCATTGGAGAATCAAGTTGAGATAAGTCAATGCCTGAAGTAAGAGGCAGAAAACCTAACATCAGAGAATTGATGTAGTGCAAAGCAGTCAATAGATCCAAGTTGCTCATAATTTATTGGCTTAAATTTTTGAGTTAAGTGGGTCCAATCGTGATACATTGACAAGCTCGAACTTGTACTCTCACTTGGCAATCTTCGGAGAAAGATATCGGATTTCCCTGCGACCCCTCAACATTTTTTTTTCTCTTGGAGATTTATATTAGGGGCCATCTGACACACGTCGAGATTCAATTAACTATTCTCGTAAATTGTCCTTCTCATTTCAATCAGAAGAAGACGACATATTAGAATAAAACCTTCCCTTCAAATTTTGAATGGAGACGCCAACCACCTTTTATTACCTTCAGCGTACTTTGTACTAAATATTACAACAACTAAGAGCTTCAAAAGTCACCAAGTCATTTTCATATGTACTGAGACCCGTGCCCAAAATTTTATATAGACGATCCTACTGATATACAGACCGTCGTCTTAATATCATGCAAATATTCATTACGTACCATTCAATTTATTATTATTTTTTTAAATAAACAAGTCACTAGGAGATTATGCATAATAATAGTATCTTTATATCTTCACACGATCTAAACACACGCCCCACCGTTCTTCCTATTGGCGGCTGGTTTTCCGCATGAAAATGTGAACGGGGTGGGGCGTGGGCGGCGGGGGGTTTCGTTGCATTTATCATCCGTTGAGTCACTCTCTCTCTATAAATACAGCCGAAGCAAGGGCCACAGTCTATGCCAAGAAAGCGAGTCAGTCATGGCGTTTTGGTTGTTCATGAACTGATGCTTTTATGGCATTATAGCCCTCGTGAGCTCAGCAAGTCATTGCAAAGCTGAGGATGGGACCTTCAAGCCGGCCGATTACGACCCCGTCTCGCTCACCGGAGCAGCTTCCCGGCCGGCTTCATCTTTGGAACGGCGTCTGCTGCATACCAGGTAGATTACATCCCCATGGCCGCAACTTTCTTTTCATCCCCATTGTTATACCTCGGGGAAACTGAGTCCATATATGCATCCTGCGTGGTTATTTCTTCAATAGAACACTAGAGAATGGTCAGATTGTTAGTTTGTTTGCTTATTTGTTTGGTTTTTTTATTTTTACTTTTTCCCTCTATGTTTTCCAGTATGAAGGTGCAGCCATGAAGATGGTAGAGGGCCAAGTATCTGGGATTATTTTCACTCACAAGTATCCAGGTCTCTCTCTTTAAATATTTTCCTAATCATCACCGCAGAGTCTTTGGCTGATTTGGCCAATAGGCCATGATATATTGATGACTTTCGTGACTTCAGGTATTTTGGTAACCGAGGGACGTTTGATAATAATCTAGGAACAGAGAAGTACTTTTTTTTGTTTTTTTCATTTTGATCATTCTCGAGAACAGATAAATTAATCGATGTCACCAAAAATTTTTATTATATTTCTGTTTTAGGAACAAAAGAACACGAATCAAAGAAACATGAGCCGTACCACCAAACAGCCCGCAGTGTCCCTAAAACACATATGGTTTGTTAGTAACATTTTTGTTCCTTTATTTCTGTTTTCCAAAACAAAAAAGGATTAGAAACATGTTTGGTAAAGCAAATATTCTGATTCTGATTTTGCTCCCTAGACACTTTTGGACCAATTTTGAAAAACAAAAAAAAAATCTTAAGAAAAAGAACACTTTGAGAATAAAAAAGGTAACAATAGTCTTCTCTCACTTTTGCCGAGCACCTACGAGGCATGGGCCGGCTTAACCTGACCCAGTCCCGATAATTTTTTTTAAATAAAAATTTTGGAAATTGATAAAAATAAAAATCAGAAAATGATTAACAAATCCAAAAAATGGAAAATTCATTAAAATTCTAAAATATTGAAAAAATAGAAAAATTCCAAAAAAAAAAAAATCTCAAAAATTAGGAAATGGATCATTTCAACTGGTCAATCCTATTTTTTGATGATTTTGCCTTCCGATTACTCCCAAATGATGATTTTGCACCTCATGGGCAAAATTGTTTCAAAAATTTCAAAAAAATCTCAAAAAGTAGGACATGGGTCTATTCAATTGGTCAATCCTATTTTTAGTGATTTTGCCTTTCGATTTTTCCTAAACCCTACCTAATTTGTTTCTAAAGTACCATGCTGCATCAGTGACCATCCGCATATGAAGCATCCTTGTTTTTGGCCAAAAGATGTCATGATGCAACAGGATCACAACTATAAGGTCTAAGGAAAGTCATTAAATGTAATTATGTAATTATTTTGATTAAATGACAAATTGAAAGAGAAATTATTTTTCAAATAGAAATTTTGTGCAATTACGAAACGCTTTTCTATTCTGAAAACAGAATTTTGTGCAGTTATCAAACACGTTCTAATTCTCTAAAACTCATTCAAGAACTAGAATAAAAAATATTGATTTTAATCGCAATCACTTTTTAGAACAGAACATTACCAAACAGACTCTTACTAAATGAGCAACTAAGGAAAAGTTTTTAGTTTCAACGCTTTTTTGTTTGCTATCTGGAGAATTGGAATGTTTTGGATGAAACAGGCTCAATAAATATCGTAGATACACGCTTTAACAGAAACCAATTTTTTTTTGCCGTGAATGACAGACAAATAGCTGACGGTAGCAACGGGGATGTGGCTGTCGATTCGTACCACCGGTATAAGGTGCCAGAATCAGCATTCATACCACTAACTAAATTGCATGTCGGCAAAAGGAACGTGGAACAGAAAATGTTTTGACTCCAACGATTGATTTGCTTTCCTTTTCTTTATTTCCAGGAAGATGTGGGGATAATGAAGGAAATGGGGTTAGATGCCTACAGATTCTCAATCTCATGGTCTCGATTTTACCTAGTAAGACCATCCCCTTTGCATTGCTCTTTTTAATATTCCCTCCATTAGAGATTATTTTTGTCTCATTGCATGAGGCTACAAAAGCGTCTGGTATAAGGCTGTCGAAAAGCCGATCCAACCTGGCCGGAAAATTTAGGGTCTTCTGGGTCAGGTCTCATTCAATTTGGGTAATAAGTACTTTATTCAGACAGCTCGGGTAGTTAATATTCCGATCCGACCCTCGACATCCCTAGTCTGGGAGCTAATCAGGAGATGTATTGATTTTCAGAGGGAAAGCTAGAGGGAGGCATCAACGAGGAAGGAGTGAAGTACTACAACAACCTCATCAATGAGCTCCTTGCCCACGGTCTTCGGCTCCATTTTACTTCTTTTCACTTGGTTCCTTTCTGTTTCATATCATTTATATATAATCACTCCCTAGTAAGGTAGAGATTTTGATCGTCGTCGTCGTCGTCGTCGTCGTTGTTGCTGCAGGTATTCAGCCTTTTGTTACACTATTTCACTGGGACCTTCCCCAAGCCCTAGAGGAGGAATATGGTGGTTTCCTGAGTTCCCATGTTGTGTAAGTCAAAAGAGATTATTCTTTTAAACTTAGCCGTGAATTACTAAGGTTGAGATTTGCATTTTGCCGCCGCCTTAATTAGGGATGATTTTCGGGACTATGTGGATTTGTGCTTCAAGGAGTTCGGGGACAGAGTTAGACATTGGATAACTTTGAACGAGCCGTGGTCGTACGCTAGCAGCGGGTATGCCAATGGACAGTTGGCACCGGGTAGGTGCTCCGATTGGCAGATGCTCAACTGCACGGGCGGCGATTCGGGCACCGAGCCGTACATCGTCGGACACAACCAGCTTCTTGCTCATGCAACTGCTGTTAAATTGTACAGAGACAAGTACCAGGTGTCCAATCTCTTTGAAAATTTACGATGGCTCATGATTAAGTGCGATCAAATTAATCTTTCACCTCTTAATCAATTGAGCCGTGAAGACGGACCAAAACAGAAAACAATTAGAACTCGATTGACAAAAAAAAAAGAATGTTATAGACTCGATCTACCAACAAGAAAAAAAAATGCTCATGAATTTCGAATTGAATGGTAGAAAAAAAAAACATCTAACGGGAGTTTAAATTGACTTGAACAATTTGACTGAAAAACAAAAGTGACTTTTGCAGGCATCTCAAAAAGGAGCAATAGGAATAACATTGGTTTCCCATTGGATGGTGCCTTACTCAGATGCAAAGCATAATCAAAATGCAGCACTAAGAGCCCTGGACTGGATGCTGGGATGGTGAGTGTACTTCTACAAATAACCAAACACGCACATTTAATACACCCAAGACATATAATTTGAGATTCATATACTACTTATCAGTTTCATTAAATGGTGAATCATTGGGAAAATATGTCATTCCTTTTCAGGTTCTTGAACCCGATAACGTACGGCAACTATCCACACAGCATGCGCTCGCTCTTGGGGGAAAGGCTTCCCAAGTTCACCAAGGAGCAGTCGCTGCTGGTGAAAGGATCATTTGATTTTCTCGGGTTGAACTACTACACTGCGAACTACGCAAAGTACATGCCTGACTCGAATGCTTTGAATTCTAGCTACCTAACCGACGCTCGCGCGAACCTCTCGAGTAAGAAACACGATATCAATTTGGATGACATTAATCGCCGTCTCGATGAAGTTCTTTTCTAATAAATTCGTGACGGTTTCTTGTAGCTGAACGCAACGGGATTCTAATTGGCCCAGGGGTACGTTTGATTCCTCATGCAACTTTTGTGTGGCCTTCTTTGGGTTCATACCTTAATTGAGTATTTGCAAACATTAAAAAGTAGTAACTAAAACTCAAGAGAATTAGGTAAATTTTCGAGTTAATTTTTTTAACCATCATATTTATGATCCTTATGAATTTTTTTGCAGGCTGCTTCAAGTTGGCTATTTGTTTATCCCAGCGGAATACAAAGTCTTTTGATGTACGTAAAGACTAAGTACCAAAATCCACTCATTTACATCACTGAGAACGGTGAGAAATATTATTTCGAATGATTAGTTAACTGAAATCGCGAGTCAATAGTTCTTTATGATTAATTACTCTTTTTTCTCGAACCCCATGTCTTGGTTTTGGCCATCAGGAATCGATGAGTTCAATAACTCTACGTTACCACTGGAGCAACAATTGGCTGACTACATGAGGATCGATTATTATTATCGTCATCTCTCGTACCTTCATAAAGCGATCAAGTAAAAAAAAAATTATATTTTCCTAATTTTCCTGCAATTTTTCACTTGTGGAATCACCTTTTCCTTTCTAGTTTTTAACTTATTTATATTTTTTTACATCATACATGACATGAAATGTGACATGTGGAAAATTTGTCGTAGGGACGGTGTCAATGTGAAGGGCTACTTTGCATGGTCGTTGCTAGACAATTTCGAATGGAGCTCGGGATACACAGTCCGATTTGGGATCAACTATGTTGACTACAAGAACGGATTGAAGCGATACCCGAAACAGTCTGCGATTTGGTTCAAGAGCTTTCTCGACAAAATTTGATTCAAGAATACATCGCATACATATGACATATGTTCCGATGATCTCAGTAAATAAGGATGCGATGGACTCTTGTGTAATAAATAATTCTGAATAAGCATTTTTTTGGTGGTGATTTGCCAATATGTTTCACTATTTCAGGAGAATTTCAATAACAAATTGTCGAAATAGATATTGGATATTTGGTATCGCACTGATAATTTAGAAGGTAGTAGGAATTATGTTAGATAAATGAGAAAATATGGACTTATTCTAATTAACAATACATAATAAGGGTTATATGAATTTGTTGCATAAACAAATGACCAATTTGAAATGACCAATTTTGTTATCGACCAGTAATAAGCTTGATCACCAGAAGTCAAGTCTGGTCAAAGAAGAAGTCGCCAATGAATGAAAGGTCAACTTGAAAAGAATCGATAACTCATCAATAAAGTCATCGACAACATATGCGATCGATGAGAGCATTCAGCAGTCGGAAAAGTTCATTGACGACCAGTTATTGCAGATTTTGCTTAGTGTTGGAGTTTGAAGACAAAGCGGACGGATCAATTCTAATAAGTACCTTACCACCCTCAACACATTGATTGGCAGTAGACCAATATCTATGACAAGTAACATGATAAGAACAACTACAGTCAAGCATCTAATCACCGCCTGATGAAGTTGTGGTGACCGTTAAGACAAAGAGAGAGAGAGAGAGAGAGAGAGAGAGAGAGTTCTTACTTGAGAGACTAATTCTTTTACCCACTTCGATAAATCTCTCCTGTGGGGCTTCACCTTATCGTGGCGATAATATTGATAATTACAAACACTGGACCTTACTCTTCTCAGATAATCGTAGCGTGTCCCTATAGTAGTGAATTGGTGAAGCGCGCAATAGAATTGGACATATATGCCAACGACATCATGCCTTGTTTCTCATCAAGAAAAGCTTCATTGACATTCTTCAAGTCAACCATGAGTGTGTTAAAGTCATCTAAGCGGGCTCTGATAGATGTGCCTTCAATTGCGGAATTGAGACATCCTTTCGAGCATATACACGCGATTGTTCAAACCCTTTATCACATAAAATGTCTAAAGTTTTGCGCACAATGTTGCGGCATCCTTCTCTTCGGCAATTCAATCAATACCTTATCCGACTAATTCAATAGAATTATGTTTTCCCCTTCTCATGAACTCTACCTTATTGACATCTTTCATTTTTCTAGCAATGAATCCATACCACCCAATATCTTCCCCAAACCCTAGGTTATTAACAGAGTACGCATCTTAATATTCCACAACTTAAAGTTGTTCCTCCCATTTAACTTATCAATCTGAACTTTTGATTTGGACATAATTGTAAACAAAATGTTTCCTGATAGTGATGAGACAATTAAAAACTTCATATCAACTCTCAATCTTAATGCCTTGTGAACATAAAGTGAAAGCTAAAGGATCATACAATTCAACTCTAATGCGAGAAGAAAAATTACTAAAGAAATCAACCAGAAACTTTCCCCGAACCAAATGACTCACTTGTTCAATACTACTAACTATTACAGGAGGATGTCGTCCCCTCGAGACTACTAGTAGCTTCGATTGTTGAATCTCGTGCAAGTTAGGTTATTATATGATGCCCCAAAACGTCATGCACAACACATCTATTTTTCGAGTATTACTCATAATTACTATTGACATGCGGAAGCACGACAAAATTTTCAAGACATTCCACACAAGAAACACACGAGTGTATTTTGTATACATGTGCTTCTTTATATTAACATTACTAGTCACCAACTTGATACAATATTCAAATAAATAGATTGCATTAGAAAAGTCCTAGGAAGATCGGGTCAATCAGCACCTCTACATCCATACTAACCCAAAAGCAAGCCTAAACATTAACCAAAGCACCATCCACTCAAGGGATGATGACCACCAGTATTGTCTCGTCCCTCCATCATCATTTCCAAGTGTCGCACCCGATCTCCGAAAATATGATCAGGCTAATGGATTACTAAGCTTCCAGAGTGAGCTTAGCTCAGGCCCTCCTAGGCCCATACCAAATTGCGATGGATTATCAGATTCAACCTTAGGTGTGGTCGGGTGACATGTGCATAGTATATATGCTTTCGGAGTCGCCACTATCTTTGAGAAAGGTAGATCAGAACCTCGTTGGACATTTAGTACCTATACGACTCCAACGGAATTAGAGATTTGTGATTGGGGACTTAGTTACGTCAATGTTGCCATTGACGCCCTTTTGATAACTAAGTTGAGTGATTTTCTAACTATGATTTCATGCGGATGGCTCAAGATGAAAAGCTCTAAAATCTAGGAGTTCATGCAAACAAGAATGTCTAACCTACCAATCACAATCAATAAGATGTGCAAAATAAGTACTCAGAATATGTGGATAAAATGCATGAAAACAATACACGGCATCTCTAGTATAGCCCTAAAGGCTTAGAGAATGGGTGTATTGAGATTTAGAAGGAATTTGGGATGATTTAGAGGCGATTTGCTCATCAAGTGCAGGGAGATAATTCGTACAAAGGGGTAAAATTATCATTTTGAAGGGATTTACAATCAAAATCATCAAAAATAGAGTTGGCCAATTGAATGTACCAATTTTCCAATTTTCGAGATTTTCTGAAATTTTTTTGGATTTTTTGGAGACAATTTGCCCATGAGGGGGCAAAATCATCATTTCATGAAGAATCAGGGGTCAAACTCATAAAATATGAGTTTGGCTAATCAAGCTTGACTATTTTCCACTTTTTTAATTTTTGAAAATCTTTTGAAATTTTTCGAGACGATTTCCTCATAATGGGCAAAAGCGTCATTTTGAAAAGATTGGAAGGGTAAAACAGTCAAAAATAGGATTGATTGGTTAAAAATACTCATTTCATAACTTTTGAGGCTTTTGAAAAAATTTTATAATTTTTTAGGAATTTTCTTTTTGTTTTGGATTTTAAAATCATTTTCTGATTTTCTTTTAATATTTTTTTATTTTTCATTTTTTAAATATTTTTTGGAGCTGGTCAAGTTGACCCAGCCCACACCTCACAGGTGCCCGCCCAGACCAAAAGGGTTCAAACCAATCTAGGCTCAAAAACGTCGTAGTTTTTATTTTTTGAATTTTTGAATTTTTTATTGAATTTTCTGATTTTTTTAATCTAATTATTAATCCTACGGTCAGGTCCTACGGTCAGGATTAGGCCACGTGGCTAGTCGAAGGCCCTTTGATCTACCCATCAAATCTACGGTCACAATCGAGCGATGTGGCTAATAGTTGTTATTTAATTTTCATAACTCGCAACATGCTGCAATCTTAAGTAGATAAAAAACTATCGCATAAGCATATTCCAGAGAAAAATAGACTGGGTAAGCTTCAAATCGGTGAGTCGAGCCTTTATTTTACTTTATCTTTTATTGATCACTGAGCGGAAAGAACCAAAGTCGAAAACATTATTCAACTGACGCCACATCAAGAGCAGAGCTGGCTTGAATATGCTCTTAGTTTTTTAGACGTTGGATTATTCAACTGAACAGCTAAAACATTTAGTGGATTTGATCAACCCAAAGACTAATCCTATAGAAATATTCAGTGAACAGCTTTATTTTACTTAAGTTAAGAACGACGCGTTCATTATGTAATAATTTTTTCCCTCCTTAGGGTTTTTCAACTTTCAAAGTCTTGGATGAAAGAGATTCTGATATTATAAGCAGTTCCGGTATTCAACATTTGCATATGTAAGTTCCTGGAGATTTACCTTAGAGTGCCGTCTGAAGTAAGTCTTAAGGTTAATTAGCCATTTCTGTGTGCCGTGGTTTCTTCCTTCTTTTAACCTTCAACATATACTAATTATCACAACTCCAAAAGCCATCAATCTCATTTCTATTTATAGAGACACATGTCGAATTTCGTATAGATGGTCCTACTGATAGATGGATGGTCCCAATATCTTTCGACTGTTTGTTACGTGTGCAAACCATCCCGGGGAAAAAGAAAGCTGCCATCAAACGCAAGTTTACATGTCCAATACCACAACCGTACTTGTGAGGATGAAAATGATGTCGCAATGTGACTTGAGTGATATGGAAGCAAGAAAACAAACAATAGTTTTGTATGGATGGTCCCAATATCTTTCGACCATCCTTTACATATATGCACACTATTCCAGCAAAAGTGAACGGATTACATGGAATGCAAGATTACCCTAAGAGAGGAATCTCTGTGCTCCAAATATTGAACAGTATTCGTACAAAATATTAGACTATACTATTGTACCATAGTACTAAATCGCTCAAAATGTATGAGCCTTTCGGAATCTTGACAATTCATCAGTCCGAACACTTTGAACATTGGCTTAGAAACTACTCTCCCGTGAATGACATTTAAAGCAATATTAAGACCCAAAAATTTGTAAAATGCTTAATTTTTCATGATGTATTAAAAGAAGATGTTCTAAAGATGAAATCATATTTCACAATGTCTATTGCCGGGAAAATTTCGGCTCCCTTTGTTCCACGAAAAATAATGATTTAAAATTATTTGTTACGCGTGCACATCCTTCTAAGGAAAAGGCAAGCCACCATCGAACGCAAGTTAACACATGCGATACCATGACCGCACTTGCGAGGATGAAAATGACGTTGCAACCTGACTTGAGTGATATGGAAGCAAGAAAACAGACAATAGTTTCGTATGGATGATCCCAGTATCTTTCGACTATTTATATATATGCACACCTTTTCGGTAAAAAAATGCGTCACCGATGGGACCCGTGGAATGCAAGATTACCCATGAGAGTGGAATCTCCATGCTCCAAATATTGAATAGCGTTGGTATTAAGATATTAGACTATAGTACTAAACCGCACAAAATGTTTGAGCCTTTCGGAACCGTGCCAATTCATCAGAACACTTTGAACTTTGGCTTCAAAATTACTCTCCCGTGAAGGACATTTGAACCGATCACCTTTTAAGAAAATTTTTGTAATAATATGAGTCATAAATAAATAAACTATGCAAAAGGTCTAGATAGTCCGGGCAGTTCAATCCACACCTAAAACCGTGAACCGGATTCATTATCACTGATTCTAGATTTTAGGAATCGGGAATTGCCCAGAACCGGCCGGTCTGGTTCTGTCCTGTTCCGGTGCTCACCTGTGGTACTATTTCGCGTGCATGCGCAATGTCCAAAAATAAAGCAACGTGATCATTTCATAATTAATTTCTCTGCTACATACCCACATCGCTATATATAGAAAGAGCGAGAGAAGCGACTGCAAGACAGTCTTGGCTTGCTGGCTACCGACTCCGAGCATAATTCAGCCATGGCATTTCTGGTTTACAGGGAGCTTGCACTCTTGGCCTTCGTGCTCGTTCTCTGTAACACAGCTTATGCTTCCAAAGCTCAGCCAAATACGACACCACATTGTTCAACTGGAGTAGCTTTCCCTCCGGTTTCCTCTTCGGGGCTGCCTCTTCGGCATACCAGGCATCCTAATATTGTCCTCTCCTCCTCCTCCTCCTCCTCTGTTGTTTTTTTGCTTCCTTCGACATTTGTTTTTTGGCCTACGATAAGGTGAGCTTGAGTTTACTACGTTTCTTATTGTTTTTTTTTTTTTGAAGTATGAAGGTGCAGCAAAAATGGATGGCAAGGGTCCAAGCATTTGGGATACTTTCACTCACAAATATCCAGGTCTCTCTCTGATCATGCACGTCAATTACATGTATTCTTACATTTCGAAATGAAGTCAGAGCATTGTGACTTTTGAGATTTGAAAGGCTCTAGATCTTGCAACGTAAAAAATGAAGTTGGGCATGAGATTTGTAACCCTCTGGACCCTGCAACGTAAGATGAAGTATTGATGGTTTCATAAGAGCTGGTCATTTGAACACATGACGAATTAAGAAGATGTGTCTGCATTATTTATCACCTACAAAAATTCCCAACTTGCGCGGATAAATTCCGGGCATTTCAAATATTTCTGTTTTTTTACTAAACTTGTGGACTATATTAAAGGCAAAATGCGAGCTTTAGTATGCATGTGGCCCAGATATGAGCTAAGATACGGTAGGAAATCGAACATATATATCATTTGATTAAATGCGTGTGGCCCAGATATGCGCTCGAGTATGCATGTGAATCCCCGGTTCCGACGGCTCGAGTAGGATTGAGTGAGACGAGAATAAGGCATAGAATTCCAACGCTTGAAAATTTGCGAGTGTTGGTTAAGTTATAGGATGCCATAGTACGTTGTGCTTTAATAACTTACACTTTTAGAATAAACAGTTGCACGTTCCATTTCGACATTTCGAATTTAATTATTGATAACATTTTGACAAGATCTTTTCTTCATGTCGCTTTATTTTTGGGAAATTGAGAAGGATACTTTAAATTAGTGTCACACAATCCTACTCGAGCTCATAGCTGGGCCGCACGCATTTAATCAAATGATATGTGTTCGATTTCCCCTGCAGCATTCATTGCTTTAATGTTATTTTGGGAGGCTTTGCAGCATAATATCGGAGTGGAATATGGTATCGAAGTTGAATTTCACTTCCTTATACTCCCATTTAATATTGTATTTCTCGTCTCCAGTGGTTTCAATGCACTTTATATTGATTATGGTCATTAGTCAAATAAATCCTAAACCTATTGCAATGGTGTCAATTTAGTTCTAAACTTTTTTTTTTTACTAACTAAAGCATAAACCTTTTGTATTTGCGCCAATACAATCTATCCGACCACTTTTGGTTGAAAATCACTAACATGAACGCCGACTGTCCTATGTAGAGCAGCCACGTAGACAATTTTTAAAAATAATTTATATTTTTTATTTTTTTTATTTTTCCTTTTGTTGATTATCGATTTTCTCAAAGCAAACATAAGAAAAAACAGTTTCTGCTACGGTTTTGTCTCACTATCGCCTGTTAGGATCGATTGATAGGTCTTCGGATTCTGTATTAAATGAAAAAGCAACGAAGTACATTGAAAATAAAAATTGCATGTGATTATTGATTGAAACAATTATCCAACGATTTCATTGACAGTTTTGGCCATTCCTCGGATGTAGATAGTTTTGGACCTTAGCAAGTCCTTTAAAAGGCTCAAAGGTAGATAGGGAAAGGAACTCCCCGTTATGGTGGAAGGATCTCTCCTAAGTTCTCTCCGTATTCCCTCTTTCCAGAGAAAAATATATATTTGGATGGAACTTGGGGCCCTCTAGTATTGGAGTTGGCGAATACTTTAGGAACCCTTTTTCTCATATTGGACATGTCCACATGAGCTTAGGAAAATCGAAATATGGGCCAACGACATATGACCCCTACACACATGTGAATTAGAAATTCAGTAGTATGGTGTGAAGCTTTTTGACCATGAATCTCTATATTTTTCTCCTTTCTTCTCATCCAAGCATGATTCCTCGACTTTTAGAATCCTTTTGTTAATTTAATAGTATGGTATGGTTTACTATGCTCTTCACTCGCCACTCTGAGTGGAACTTGTGAATTAGAAATTTCTGGCACCTTGAGGGTTGAGCCTTAAGATTGAGTTTAGAAAACTAAAAGGCAATCCCCTAAGTATGTCTGAGAGGGGACTTGGCATTGGGGATAGCATACCTATTTTCAGATTCAAGCGTATCTCCGCTTCCTTCCTCCCACTGCCCAGACAGCGGGCGGGGGTACCGCTCCTCTAGGAGCGGACGACGGCCCTGCTCGACGGTGAGTGGGTGAGGGCTTGGGGGCAGTACCCCCGAAACAACATCAAGTTTTGGACTTGTGTTTAAGTTGGTCCTTTTGTTGTGGGATCAAAGATATTTGAATAGACTAGAGTTGTTGGCATTGTAAGTCTTAATATTTTCGTATGAGAATCATTGTAACAAGTGAAAGACTCAAATATTTTAATGAAATCCATTTGCAAGACGTAAACCTATTCTAGGGTAAACCTAGGTAAATTCGTTGTCGTTCTTTTATTTATTGTGACTAGGACATACCCCATGACCCTAAAAAACTTACTAAATGAGCAACTAAGGAAAA